>JAHBCN010009462.1:0-34977 GCA_019359885.1 Listronotus oregonensis
AAATTTTTCGAAAAAATTGACAAAATTTATAACTTTGACACAAATTACTCTCTAGGAATAAGACAAAAATAAATTATTTATGCCAATATTTTGTTTTAAGCCCCAATAAAAGCTCTTTTAAGCAAGACCTAGTTTATTAAAATCGGTTAAGCTGAAAAAAAGTTAATTTATTTTTTTTCAAATGTACATTTCCTTTTCCACCTCTCTATATGTGACAGGTTAGGGAAAAACGCTTAAAAGAAGAAAATTTTCTTATCTTAAATAGTTTGTGAGAAAACTATCAACAACATAAGTTAATATGCATATTTTTAAAAAATCCGTGTTTTTAATTTTGTTCTTAATTAGCCGTCTAGCGGTGAAATTAGTAACTTAAAAATAATTTTCAGCATTTTTTCGAGGCCGGTTTTACAATAAATATTTTTTTCCGAAAGCTGTGCGATGAGGGGTTCTCGAGATATATGAGGATACCCTGTATAATAAAATGTAATAACCTATAATACTTAATAGGCAACAGTTTTACTATATATAGAAAATCTTTTTATATATATTAATAACGTAATGTTTAACTATATAAAATATGAATTTTATTGCATAATTTGCATTTTGTACTTTATTATTTCTAATATGTATATATATATATATATATATATATATATATATATATATATATATATATATATATAATATATATATATATATATATATATATATATATATATATATATATATATATATATATATATATATATATATATATATATATATATATATATATATATATATATATATAAATATATATATATATATATTTATATATATACACATAATAAACTTCTATAAATAATTACCGATATTTTGTTTTACGATTTAAAAAAAGCAATCTTAATAAAGATAGTTTGATGAACTGCGCAAATCTAAAAAAAATCACATTGCAAACAGTATATGTATAAACAAGAATATTTATTATTATTTTAATCTTGGGACAGTTTAGTGGAAACTTGACAAAGCGAAGCAAGAATATAAACTTTTATCAAAGTGCGTGTTTTAATAAATACTATTTGTAATTTAAAGTTGACATTTTTCAAGAAAAAAAATAAATTATTTCGTTTTATTAATTTAAAGGATAAGTAAAATTGCCTTGGCTTTAAAAGAATGTAAAATAGTATTTTAGATTATGTTAAAAGCTAGTAAATATGTTTTCGTTTTTAACTTGTACACTCTGTATGTAGGTATCTCAAAACCCCACAGAACCACTTATCCATTTTGATGTATGGAAAATAGTTCCTCTAACTGCTCTTGCCATTTTTGATTTTATCCAAAGAAAATTAGTTTTCCTAAATGATTTAAGGAACTTTACCCTCTCTAATGGACATCTTTACGACTTCCGTCCTGCCAGGATAATTCCTTATCCAAAAACTTCCTATAGGACAACCTGAAGTACCAATCACATGCGGCCCTTTACAGTTCATCCAAATAATTCCCCAACTTACCACTGGCGTAGCTAGTATTTTCAAACTTTTTAATCTAAAAAGTGAGACAAAATCTATTTTTTCGCAAATTTCAAAATAAAAATTTTCGTTACCAAAGTGTTTCCCTTAAGGCCAATAGCATCTGGTATATATTTAATGTTGTTTCTATGTCTCACTATTTAGATGTGTCCAACTTTCTCCTTTTTGCACTTCTTCATCCCTTTGGTATTTTAACTGAAAAACCTGAGGCATTTAATGATATAGTTCTTCCTTTTAAATCATTTTGATTCTTTAAATGCTGTACAATACACTTTTCTACTTTTACACACGTATGTATTGGCTTTAAACAGGTACGTATTAAAAGCTTTAAAACATCAGGGGGCATCCTAAGAATAAAAATTAGCAAACTTAAATCAATTTAACAAAAATATACTAGATATATTACTTTTGACATTATTTGAGAAGTCGATTATTAAAGGAAACCGAGGATTTTTAAATATATAACAGAAGCCTTTATCGAACACAAAGAAAATTTCAAAATAAGTCGTGAGTCCATATCCTCATTTCTTAGAAGTAATAACGTACATTAACTTCTTACAAAATACCAAACACAAGAAAATTGTTTTTAAAAAAGCGTACAAACGTTCATAAACAACAACTTTCCTAAAAAATACTAACTAACAGCTAACATCTGACCTATACGCCCACAAGATACCGTACTTACATCACAGTTAGTTAAGTACATCTATTCAGCTTGTTTTTAACAATATATACCGGGAATGGTTATAAACTTTTAATTAATGAATTTGTAACGCATTTTTTTCTTATGGTGTTACCTGAACCAAGCTAATTTTAATCTTGTCCTTGTTATTTTAGTTTAATTTGCCATAACTAAAATTAAATAAATAATAATAAAATGGTAGAAGCACTTAGCCTACGAATTAGTAAAACAGATTATTAAGATAACAATAGAGAGATGGTCCCAAAAACAACATCTGAGTCGTTGGCACGCATTACCTAATCAAAGACATGCGATATCATATAACTAACTTTAAATTTGACGTTTTGAATAAGCAGCGTGACTTTCGGTTTCAATGAAAACGGCCTGAATTTTAAAATAAAATACCCTGTATTTTATTACATTTTTGGAACAGTACCTTTGTCCAATTTTAAAAACTAAAAAAAAATTAAAAAAATTGTTTTTAAAGCTGTAAAAATTTGACAAAAATCAAAAAATGTAAAATTATACAGGGTGTCCTATTTAAAAATCGAAAGTTGAGATCGTTTCCGGTGAAACCGGTAGTTACCGGTAGTCACGTAACAAAAAAACGTTAAATTTGACTTTAGGTTAGGTTTAAAGTGAGTGGGTTTAACTCCCTTCCACTGGATCGATCAGTCTATTGTGGCTCACACCTTTTTATATTTCTCCCACCAGGTCCAGACTTCTAATAAATCTAATGATCCTGTTGGGAAAGAGATCTTTCGCCTCCCCCGGCAAAAAGTTATCATTGCCAAGGATTGCGAATCTGAGTCGTGTCATCGCTGGACACGAACACAGTATGTGATCTGCACTCGCGTCTAGAGATACCTGGTGATTACGAGCTTTTTGACAGTGTTGACACATGAAACGCTTTATTATGCAGGGACCCGGCTAAAAAATTACATTTTAATGTAATAATTTAGGGTCCTTTTTAATACGTCCCGGCATTTTTACGTCTGAAATATAAATGGGCTTTTGAATTTGTCTAAATTATTTGTAGAAGTTATAAACAAAATTTTAACAATCTATTAGGAAAAACCCGGGGAATATATAATTACACTTTAAAAAATTATAACTTCTACCATATCAAAAATTATAAAAATTTTGTTAATAACTTCTATGTAGGGATAATTTAGACAAATTCAAAAGCCCTAAGTTCTAGTCGGTCATGGTTAATTCTGGTTAGCAAAGCGGCTTTTAATTTTGCCCAATTATATATCAGACGTAAAAATGCGGACACATTATTTAGAAAAAGCCTACTTTTTAAATTTCATGTGTTTCATGTGTCAACACTATCAAGAAGGTCGTGATCACGGGGTATCTCTAGACACAAGTGTGCTGATTCATCCTCCTCCATACACATGCGGCACTCGGCGTCTTCCGCTAGGCCGTTCTTATGCATGTGGTATTTCAATCTGCAGTGTCGCGTGTACAGTCCTATGGAGTTTTAAGGTGTGTCCTTGATTGCTCCAGTAGTTTGACGGTACATTGTTGATTCGGTGGGCTTATTAAGGCCTTCAAGTGACATTATATATTATCTTTAAGTTTTATTTTTTATCCTAAAAAGTGCAGAAAAAATAGAGAATGTTTTTGGATCACCCGGTATATTAATTTAAAGGTAGATGAGGCTAAATTTTGCCAAGCAACCCTACTGTAATCTGTTTTATTAGTATGTATAATTTATAAGAACTAAGTATTATCAACTAAAAAAAACAGCAGAATTGGGCGGACAGATCTTAGACTATAAAGGGAAGTGAATGTCTATGCCCAAAAAGGGAAGCACAATAAGCCAATGAGCAATGGAAAATATTTAATGTTTTTTTGATTCAAAATAAATTTTATGCAATGAACCTATTAACGTCAACAAACATCTTTTATACAGGTTATCCTGAAATTAGCGCCCAATATTGCTGGACGTATTATACACGTAAAATAGATCAAAAAGTTTTCATTAACATGATCTAAAAAAACCTTCTTAAGACAACTAAAGACCTCTAACAAGGGTTAATCTGAAGATGGTTTTTGTCCGATATCTTTAAAATTATTTAAAAACTATAAAAGTTTTATAATTTTCTAAAAGTCGTTTTACACATACGAAAATTATTCCAAAAATTATTGCCATGATTGTGCAAATATGGGCACCGACCCACCTCGCTTTAACAAACCAAGTTTTGGGCTGCTGATAGGAGCAATTTTGTGATTTTTTATGGTTCTTTGGTATCTAAAATAAGAAAAATAAAATAGTTAAATTGGTGTTTTTAAAAACGAGGTCAATTTATTATCATTTATCATCATTTTGAAAATTATAAATTATCTCGTAATCAATGCATTTTTAAAAAAAAATATGTAAAGAGCATTTTTTCAAAAATAAAATATCGAAATGGCTCCTCTAAGTTAATAAAGGAAATTATTAGAAAATTTATAAAAATTTAAATTAAAGTGGAATGTTTTTTTCTTTTTAGATTTTTTTCTTTAACTTATTTCTGAGAAGAGGCATTTCTTTAAAATGACTTGAAGTATTTTCGTTAAAATCTGACACAGGTATTATTTCCAGAATTTAACAAATTTACTGATTTTCTAATAATGTCCAATTATTTTTATTAAAAAAAAAAAGTATTTTTGTTTTTTTACTAATATGTTATTTTAATAATAAAAAATAATTGAATAACATGTCATTATATTTTTTTTGTTTAATTTATAGATTTTTTTTGTAAATATTTACAAAGGTGTTATGTTTAATAAAAGGGGAAATAAAGATCTATTTAAATTACTTTAAAAACTATTAGACATCAAGAGCAATTATCTAATTCGTTGTCTCCATAGTAATTTATGTCCTCCTCAGATTTTTCAAGATTATTGCATTGTCGCAATTAACTCCTGCGCACTTAAAAAAAATGTATTTTAATACCTTTTCTGAACATTTACATTCTATTCCACTGGCTAGTATAATAGTAATTAAGCTATTTTTTATGGATAATATTATGAAATGACTTTTTTTGGAATAAAAATACTTTTTTTAAGAAACAAACAAGCAATAATCTGATACAAAAGAAAAATCGGCAAAATCATTGCATAAATGAATTTTTTAGTTGTTATCTATAAATATATTTTAACCAATACTAACGGTTTTTTGGGTTAATTGTAGGTGTCACAATATTTTAGTGTTGGTGCCTTTAAAATCACCAAAAAAGCTGGGTAAAAAAATATAACGCTTACAGATTTTTCTTGTATAAAAATTGATCTATTTTTAAAAACTAAAAACCAGCAAGAAACACTTTTTACGTTTTATGGTTAATTAATAAACATATTTAAATATTTTTCCGACATACCTTGTATAAACCATACGGTTACAACAAAAACATCATAAAAAGTTATTACGAGCTTTAATAGAGCTTCTACCTTATTTAGAATTTAGCTGCTTCATTCATACTAAACACATATGACGGCACTGTTACAGGTTATGAATGGTTTAGGTCGTGAATACATAAAAATTAAAAAGAATGTTGTTTAGTAGAATAACTTTAAAAAATAATTTATTGTTCGCTTATTTAGCAAATTTAATATAGTAATGCCCATAATTATGGTTTAAGTGGTACGTGTTTTAAATTTATTTATTTGAAAGATAATAAGCAAGGCACACAATACAAAATAAATCGACATTCTGCTGTTTCCTAACTATAGTCTCAAACTCACATAATTTTAAAAAATTACCTTTGATTATGCCTAGTTAAATTAAAGAAAAACTTTTTTTATTGTTAACACAGATTTTAAGAAAATTTAAAAAACGAATACCCTATTAATCTTAAGTTTTATTTTTCAATGAAAAATGTTAATTTATAAAAAAAAATGCCCAAAAAACTGTACTGGATTAACCACACAATATTATTTGTTTAATAAAAAATCGAGTACATCAGAGCAATTTAGTAAGTTTAAAAACTTAATCTAATTCTTTGATCAAAGGACTTTTAAATTATATATTATAACTAGATGAAAAGCCTGTCTCCGCCAGGCGAGAGACAATATTAAGTAGCCTCTGTCTCCGTAAGACGCCTTCCGTACGGCTCACGGTAAAAAAACACTTTTTTGCTCCTATTTTTGTCCCGGGGGCGAAATTCAAAAAACGGGCTTCGTTAGGTTCTAGCCACTGCTAAAGATTACCACTGTGCCAAATTTCATGATCTTAGCTCAAGCCATAACTTCAGAATCACGTGGAGAGACAAATAAATAAGCAGCCTCTGTCTCCGTAAGACGACTTCCGTACGGCTCACGGTAAAAAAACACTTTTTTCTTCTATTTTTGTCCCGGGGGCGAAATTCAAAAAACGGGCTTCGTTGGGTTCTAGACACTGCTAAAGACTACCACTGTGCCAAATTTCATGATTTTAGCTCAAGTCATAACTTCAGAATCACGTGGACAGACAAATAAATAAATAGCCTCTGTCTCCGTAGGACGTCTTCCGTACGGCTCACGGTAAAAAAACACTTTTTTCTCCTATTTTTGTCCCGGGGGCAAAATTCAAAAATCGGGCTTCGTTAGGTTCTAGCCACTGCTAAAGACCACCACTGTGCCAAATTTCATGATTTTAGCTCAAGCCATAACTTCAGAATCACGTGGACAGACAAATAAATAAGTAGCCTCTGTCTCCGTAAGACGTCTTCCGTACAGCTCCCGGTAAAAAAACACTTTTTTCTCCTATTTTTGCCCCGGGGGCGAAATTCAAAAAACGGGCTTCGTTAGGTTCTAGCCACTGCAAAAGACTACCACTGTGCCAAATTTCATGATTTTAGCTCAAGCCATAACTTCAGAATCACGTGGACCTACCTACATATAAATATATCCACATTAGCAAATTATATATATAGGATGTTATAACATTAATAAATACAAATTTTTTTGGTTAAGTAAAAACGACTCAAACTATTTTGCCATAATTTTTGTTTTAGTTATTAAAATATTCCTTAGTGTTTTTATATTAAACTTAGGGCGCAAGGTCTTTAGTTTCTGACCTTTCTTAATTCGCTGTGGATTTTTTTTAATACTTCTATTAATAAAGGCAAATTTTCAGTGTACAATTTCAGAGAGTATGTATAGATATGACAAAGAAGTTATAATTATTTAAACCATTGTGAAATCCTATGGACATAAACAAATTAATTTTATTAAAATATTCTGTTTATTTGTTAATATCTAAAGGTTACGATTAATTTTTCAGATTTGACCTTGAACTTTTTTTGGGGGCTGTAATATCTTTCAAAATTAAAATCAGATTTAAAAAAGTTTTATATAAAAGTTTCTCCTTTTTGTACGTAGATTAAGATTCTAAAATGAAAAATAGGGGGTCCCATTTAAAAAAAGGAAGTTAATATGGACATGACCTTCAAATTGCAGTCAAGGTCACGAACTAGTGATACCGTTGGATTTGTTCTTTTATTTCAAACAACTTTTACCAGAAACATTTTCTTTTAAAATGTGACGTTTTTTCGGTTATTTACCTGTCTCAGGATAAATGGATCACCCTGTATAAAATTAGATACCAAATCTACTCAAGAATATCGACAGGGGTTTTTATAATACATAATATGTTAATTCAAACTCATCGGCTATCATCCAAAGAGTGTAGCATCTTAACATTTATACTACATTTGAGTTTAATTGTAGGTGTGGTCTTTATTGTTGTGGTGAACATATATCTGTCAAAAAATAATGGTTGGGTACTCGCCAAGATATGACCACTTCGGTCCTGGTCGCAGAAAATAAATCCTGATATACACAGAGTCGACTGACTTTTATAAACTTGCAGATCGCCTTAAACAAAGTAAAAAACTCCAAGCAATCAAATAACCCATCAAGTCTATCACCGTTTAAAAGATTAAATTATTTTAAAGAAATAACTAACACTTGAATTAAATTTAAATTGTTATAGTTTTTTTCTACTAGCGTGTGGAAAGCAGCACTTTTCCGCACGCAATTTAGTTTGAAAAGTGTCACTTTTCCGCACTAGTGCGGAAAATAATCACTTTTCCGCACTAGTGCGGAAAAGTAAACCCTTACAAATTTCCCAAAAAGGGCAATTAGAACAACTCCGATACGTCACGGTTTTATATCAGTTTGCCATATTTATGAGACCGTGACGTATCGGTGTTGTTCTTACAGCGTTCGATCTCTACTTAAAATGTTTTTAATTCTGAAGTTTGACTTAGTATAATTCTATTATTGGCATAGTATTCCTTTATTTGTACATATTAGGTGTAAAATCAACGAAATATTCACTAAAAATTAATATTTTTTTAAAAACATTGTTTCAAACATCCTGGTATATATTAAACTTGCTTGTCAGATTTTTAGTTTTGACCGGTGCCGGTGTCCATATTATGAAAGATCAAAGTTATTAAAAGTCATTGATAATTAAAAGTGTCTTTAGTACATTCTGATCAGTATCGTCGATTTTGAATAAAAAACGTTTCCCATGGAGTCTTCTAACGAGGAATTACCTGAATCCATTCTCAAAGCAGCCGAAATAGCAAATTTAGATTTGTTGCCGTCCAAGTCGAGGCATAGGTACGAGAAAGAATATACAGCATTTACAAGTAGGTGTGGCGAGAAAAAATTCAAAACTATAAGAGAAGAAGTTTTTATGGCATATTTCGCGGAACTTGCTAAAGCATGTAAACCCAATACCTTATGGTTAAGGTATTTCATGTTAAAAAGTGTCATTAAGATCGAAACGAACATGGATTTAAGCAAATATTTCAAAGTAACATCAAGAAGCAAAATGTGGGATTTAGACCCAAGAAGGCCAAAATTTTCTCGAAAGATGAAATAGCAAAATTTATTAATGATGCTCCAAATGATGTCTATCTAGCGATGAAGGTAGCTACAATTTTCGGACTAGCTGGTGCGTGTCGTCGGAAGAATTGATGAAAATTAGCATTGATGATATTGACGATAAGGGGAATCTAATTGTCTCGACTCCACCATTTTACCAAATTTGATCATTTCAGAATCTGCAAAATCGGAACGCTTTTTCGAGATATTCATCGCAAAAAAATCAAACTAACAATTTTCACTATACCTTATTACAGAATTTTGATTGTTACTTCAGTGGCACAGAATATTTGAAAGCCCTTTGAAAACCTTGTTTTTATTTTATTTTACACCTTTTTTTCAGCTAAATTTGCGAACTTTCAGTTCAAAGGCAGCAAAACACATTTGTTTACAAAAAAGGCTAGTGTATACAGGGTTGCCTACACGTTGCGGCGTGTGAAAGTGGAGGTTTGCAATTAAATGGGAAAAAAATGTAAAATTAATATAAAAACAAGTTTTTAAAAGGTGTTTGTGAAATATTGTGTACCAATTTGGTGTAAAGATCAAGAATTCTGTGCAAAAAGAAGGAGAAATAGTGTAAATAAGGTTAGTTCGATTTTCAACTTTGATGATGAATATCTCGAAAACGAAACGTTGCCGAAAAAAATTTTTTGCAGATTTGTAATCAGCGCCCCAAAAAACCCCCGTATACCAAATTTGGTCAAAATCGGAGAGGAGGCAACTTTCGAGACAATTACCGGGGAATCTTTTAATTGTAAATATTCCAGACTCCAAAAATTATTCTAGCCGAAGTTTTGTCATTTCCGAGGAAATTGAAAATGGAAAATATCTAGGTTAGTATAGAAAGTATTCCAGTTTACGAAAGCCCGAAACACCACACAGAAGATTTTTTGTTAATTACAAAAAATTGGCTTGTACTGTCCAGTGCATAGGAATAAATACTTTTGGCAAGATGCCCTCTGAGAAAGCTGCCTATTTACGTCTTCCAAACCCAGAACTTTACACGGGACATAGCTTTCGCCGTTCCTCAGCTACAATGTTAGCTAATTCTGGTGAAGGCATAACGAATATTAAAAGACTTGGAGGTTGTAAGTCATCATCTGTTGCAGAAGGCTACCTAGAAAGCTCTACAAGTTTCAAGAAGGACTTATCAAACAAAATATTATCCCAAAATTCATCTACCTTTGAACACAGAAAAACGCACTCAAGGCCCATTGTACCGTCTTCTAGCAAGCAACAATGTGTCTCTGTTACCTGTAATGACGACCGGTTCAATTGCACCTCAACGGCAATCTCCAACTCTGCAACTTACCCACAACAACTTGCCTCTGCGATTCATTTGCAAAATGCTACCAACTGTTCTTTTACGATTAATGTTGTTAATAATAATAAGTAGTAATGGTAAAAATAAATATTATCTAATGGTTGTTTAGTTTGACTTTTTCCACACACTCGTAGAAAAAATGTTATACCTAACACGTACGGAAAGTGTCTTTTACCCTTGACGGCTTACCCGAACTCCGCTTCGCGTCGTTCGTGTAACTGCCGTCGCGTGCGGAAAAGTATCACTTTCCGCACTTGTTAGGTAAATAACTATTACAAACAAACAAACTTCAGATATTTTAAAAGTGCTTTAAAAAATATGACATAGTGTCATAAAAGGACATAATATTCTGTTGTGACGGTTAATATATTATTTTTAAACATAGGAAATTGATTATTAGTGTTCCTTACATTACTTTGGCATTCAGTACCCAAGTATTATTTAAAATTAACTAATATGTGGTAAATCATTATCCTTATTTATTATTATAATTGCACTTTTCTTTATTGTATGTTTTTTCGAACAATATTCTTTTGCCAAATTACTAGAAGCATTTCAGTTTTGTGGTTACTTTCAAGTGAACGGTCACATTGAGATATTTTGGTTTCTTTTAAATTTTTCACAGATTGAGAAAATCAATGTAATTAAAGAATATGGTAGTCGGCCTTATTTAGACTTATATTATGTTAATTTACTTCTTTGAGAAATATTTTGCGAACAAAACTTACAACAAAAAAACAATAAGACTCGTAGGTTACGTGATGTCAATACGAAATACTGCTTAAAAATAAGGTACGAATAGTTTATTTAGTTTTCTTTTTTGTGTTTTTATACCAGATAAGTACCTACCCATAAAGACGTCTAACATGTATTTTAAATTACCACATTTCAATTTAATGTGTCTTTTAATCCCATTTCAATTACAGGTAGAATTTAAAATGTTAAAAAATTAAAGGGTATCTAGTGAAAGTGCAATTTCTTATCTCAAAGACACTTAGGTATTCTATATCGATTTTATTAGTTCGTATTTTATCCAAGCTCGTAAATTAATGAAGTTTTGTCGTTTAGCTTATTTGCTGTTAAGAATAATCATTAATAACTTCTCTTTTTCTATGCGTTATTTTAGTTGTATTACGAAATAAAAGGTTTGTTCCAACAAGCATCCGGTATCGTTTCGAAATCGTGTTTGAACTGTTTTTTGGTGCGCTTCGACGCATGCGCGGACTTAAAATAGTTTCGTGACGGTACGAAAAGTAACAAACGTTGGATCGCTTTGCGGATCGTTTTCGGGACTGTCAAATGAAAAGTTTTTGAATTTTTTGTTTTGAAAATATAACCCTACTTTTCTACTTAGTATTTTTGTGTGATCAAAGTTAGCAAATATCACTCATATTATCGTCACTCATCTTTAAAGATAATTAAATTTAATGATGTGCTTAGGAGGTGTAAGAATTAATGCTTTTAAATAATTAAACAAGCGAGGAAATAGGAAATGCTAAAGCACGTTGCACGCTATTCGCTAAATAAAGTTAGGATTATGCAGAAAAAATAAATTAAGTTAAAATAAGTTAGTCACACAAGAAAAGATAAACATAATGTGATCAAATGGTTTTAATTATACACATAAATTAAAAATTAAGTTAAGCTAAGTTAAGTTAAAAAGATAACCAATTTTTAACTTTCTTAACTTATTTTAATTTTTTAACCTTATTATAAAATGAAATAAACGTTTCCTTTTTAAAATAATTAAACTCCCACACAATAATATCATAAAATAGGCTTACAGAAACTCGTCTTTCCCATGCGTTATAAAAACATGTAAAAAAATTATATATTTTTTAGACAAATATTTATTTAAGAAGTTAACAAATTACCGGACAGCTGCCAGAGAGTGCACCAATAAAATTGAAATCACGAAAACCCTATTAACAGTGATTTGCCTTACGTATGCTAAATTTTATTGTTATTTTTAAACTGATTGGCATGTTTTCACACAAATGTCTTAATTTTTGGTAACTTAACTTAACTTTTCTGCATAATCCTACCTTAACAGTAAACATATGAAGATGAAACATAAAACAATAAACATGAAACAGCTGTTAAAAATCAAAAATCCAGTGCCAAGATCCTCTATGCGCAAGTCAACCCAAACAATTTTCAATTTAGGCCATGTGTCGGAATTAGCGTTCTGAAACCATAACATAAACGATCCCAAGTTTTGTTGGTACACAAACAGGATCGTCCGATAACCGTCACGTCTCTGTTGGAACGCACTTTAATCACTGCGCATGAGCGTGATCGTTCGGTGACGGTTTTTCGACGTGCTGGAACAAACCTAAAATTTACTTTTCTAAATTGTTGGTTTTTACAAATGGAATCAAATAATTTTGATTTAAGTGTTTTATTTTTAGTGCTACCTAGCCCGATTTATATTTTCTATATTTGAACCTTATTTTTTTGTAAATGCGGTTTACAAAGGGGACAAATAAGCCAAAAATTAAAAGATGCAAAACAAGTTACCCTTAATAAAATGGTTTGTTTAGAAATACGATTTATAACAATGTAATTTTGCATAAGGGTAAACAGTCTTTTTCTATTTTTCACTTTGAATAAAAGTTTTTACTTGAAAAACACAATAAGATTCTCATTATAAAAAAATTATGCATGCATCTATCTTTCTGTTCAAACTGACATGTGTCGAGTATTAATAGTCCAATAACTGAATACCTGAAAGTACCCAAAGCTGTAAATAATCTGTACAGTTTTATTTGTGGCGCAATTCTTAGGTCTTCACAGATGCTTTCGAGCGAGAAAAAGTTTATTACGATACCGACGTGGGAACACGCGGAAAATGGCCCCCCAAAGTCTCAAAAATGAGTTTTCCGCGAATATCTGCCAAAATATGGGAATTAGAGAGTTTTTGTTCAGACAAAAAATAAAGATCACCTCAAAATCTACAAAAATGATTCCTAACATTTTTTTTGCAACACCAATATTTTTCGCAAAAACGGCCGTCGAAAAATCCATAACATTCCACACTGGATAGATGTGGTAGTAGGCTAAAAAATGCAGATGGGCAAAACAATGTTTTATTAAATCGCAAGAAAGATGGTGAAGAAAATTTCGGGGATCATTGAACACTTGCTAAGGTCTCATTATAAAAAAGGAATGTTAATCACAAACATTTTTTTTAAATATCAATAAATTAATGAGATACTCCAAAAAAAAAACTTTGATCTTTTTTTTTAATATTCTAGAAAAATCAGAATGGACCCAAACTCATATGTAATGATAGGTACGGGTTTTCCCATTTCGATGAACTTGAAACCCATTTTTCAGGCCTTGAGGGGCCATTTTTCCCCAAAGACCTAAGAATTGCGCCACAAGGAAAAACTGTACAGACTTATTTACAGCTTTGTCCCTTTATTTACTGGACTATAATGTTTTTCTTTATTTAAAAGAGCTTATGTGCTGCTTTCTTTGCAGCCACTTTTGTCCACTGTGCCCTTTTTTATTGTTTAACCTTTTTCCATAAATAAAGAACCTCGAAACAACCCACTGTTGCAACAACCAACTCAAGAACAACTTCCGTTTTTTTTCATCTACAATTAACAAGAACAAAAAATGATTTTTTTATTAATAAACTTTCCATTTCGTTGGGCTTATTTATTTAGGGCTCTCTACAGACTTAGCATACACTAGGATCTAGATATCTCTCTAGGTTCCTGCTTGCCAAGCATTGTGTCCAGTTGTTCCATTACATAAAAGAATTTAAAAAATCAAAATTTAATTATTATTTTATCTTAACAAATAAAGTCACAATAATTATTTTGTTAAAAGAAAAATATGACTTCCTGGCAATACTGCAGTACTGTTTGCTTAAGATCTAAAATCCATTTTGTAATAAAGAGTGTTCCAATAGGTACTTTGGGACTTAAATTTATCGTCATTTTCAAGTTACCTCATACATACGTCATCCAGATACGAAGCGTTTCACTACGGAAGAACGTACTAAAATAGTGCAAGTATTTTACGAAAATTTTCGTTCTATTGTAAAGACAATTCGTAAACTTCGTGCAAATTTCGGCAGTAATCATGTGCCAAGTAACAACGCAATTTGTAGTTAATTAGGGCATAAGGATCTCTACGATATTATGTTTTTTCAGCAAGATAGGCCATGGCAAAATCATGTGACCTGACGACTTCAGATTTTTTCTTTGGACGTTTTGTTAAAGACAAGGTCCATGCGTACAATCCATAGACGATTGACGAGCTAAAAAACATCATTCGTCAAGTTATTCATGAAATTGAGAGACAAATATGTGCCAAAATGTTATTCAAAATTTAGCTAAGAGAATAACCATCTGCAGTACCTTATAGTCGGGTGGGACCTTCAGCCAACATTATTTTTAGAACATAACTACCATGTTTCCTCTTTATCTTGTTATAAATCAAGTTGTTTTTTTTTTGCAAAATATAGTTTTATTTAAAAACCAAGTGCCGAAGTACCTCTTAGGACACCCATTATTTTTTCGTTTACTTTCGTATTTGTTGTTTAATTTTGTATCTATTGTATTGTATTCATGGAATCTATTAGAAAATTATTTATAAGTATAAAGAGTTTGTGTTACAGTGATAGAAAGTCCAATAAACAATTATAACTATTTATTTTAAAGTCGGATTAAAATAAAAATTAGGTTTTGAAAAAAATAATTTAATAATAGTAAAAAAGCGTGGGGTGCTTGATATTAAATGTTACAATTATTTTATTGGTAGCTATTTACAAAATTAGAGTTATAATGAAAATATAGTAAACTGCATTATCGGTTTTTACTATAATTGAATAATTTTAATAATAACTTAATTTTTATTTTAGTTCCATTTTAAATTAATAAGTCATAACTCATTATTGGTAGAGTCCGACCGAAACTGGTTTTCCGACCGAAACCGAAACCGAATATTTGGCCGTGGCTTCAGTTTCGGCCGAAACCGAAACCGAATATTCGGACGTGGCTTCAGTTTCGGCCGAAATCAAAACCGAATAACGGTCGTGGCTTCAGTTTAAAATTCCTTAAAATACTGAAATTTGGGCATTTTACCCATTATTCTGCTATAATTGGGACATGAAATGGAAACACAGTATATTAATTTTGTTGTAATCATTTATTTTCATTTTATCTTTTAGGTACCTCTTATTTAATAATAATAATTACTAAAATTTTGCTACAGAGCTATCCAAATGGCGCACTTGCCGCGAGGAACGAAGTTACGCGACCGTGCACGACAAGTTCCGAAATCAGTTTCGGTTTCGGCAAAAGTTTCGGCCGCCGCCGAAACTTGATTTTTGGCCGAAACTCGGCCGAAACCGAAACCGAACTTTCGGTCGGACGCTAATTATTGGTGTAACACAAGCTCTTTATACATAAAAAATATTTCTACTTTTTAATTTGGTTTGCCATATTTTTTTAGTTTTATTAAACTAAAATTTATTTTGTATTTTTTTAAGTATCTTTTTTTATTATTTTTTGTTTTAATTTTAGGGTTTTTAATAGATTTTTTTAGCAATTTTTTAAAAGATTTTTATTCAACATTAGATTTTTTTCAATATACCTATTATTATTTTCCCAAAATTAAAAATTATTTCACATAAAACTTAAAAGCCGTCCATTGTAATAGTTTTAACTTGATATTTCAAACAATTTTTTAAAATGCATGTTGAAAAATGCTGAAGATTTTTAAAAAATTATGTTTATAAAGAAGAATGACATTAACCGTCTTTCTGTTAATGGTATACACTTAATCTGCAAACTAATCTAGATATTTTTTATTTAATTCTGATGATCCTAGTTAAGACATTAGAACAAGGTTATGAAATAATTGTATTGTTATTGGCACTTGACCCTTGTACAAATTTTCAAGTTTATCAGACTTCTTGAAATAGGTAAAAATAACGTTAAAAGATTAAGTAACATTCATGCATACATACATATATACATACATAATATAGTAAACGCAAAACAATTTCCGATGCACGTCATCAATCAGCTGATAAATAATACTCAGGTCCCCAAACGTGACGAAATAAAATCTAGGTAAAAAATATTACAATTTGGCCTTTTAATGAATTTAATCAAAAGTATTTCATTTCACTTTAATACTAACTCAATTACATAGAATATTTATATCAGTTAAATCTGTAAAAATTGGTTTAATTTGAATTTATTATTGTCATGTTGTCGTATTTAGCGACGTTGCCGTTCATTCTTTGATTTTATGCTTCCTGTCCAGCTGTTATTATTTATAACAATTTTGTGTTTTTAGTAATACTAGTTATTGTTGGTGTGTATTTTTATCAGTGTTATTTTAAAAAACTGTTTTTTTGCAAAGATTTGTAGTTTACTGTGCATTTACTTCTACGTTCAAGTTCAGTCTCAAATGCCGAAGCATTTAAACAGCCGATGCAAAGAGCTAGTAGCTTCCTTGCTAAGCTATTTTCAGCAAGAACTAAAAAATGGGCCCAATTGCCCTTGACTGCGTAAGAAAAGGGTAAGTTTAACACAAAGTAGCATATAAAACTTGCAAAGGTAATTTTAAATTTTTAATTTGTAGCGTGTTGCTGGCCCTAAACTTAAATATTTCCTTGTTAGTGCAATTTCACAATCGCTTAAAAGTAATGAGCTGCTAAAGTCGCCTAAAAGAAACATTCTCATGCAAAGAGAATTACAAATGTGGAAATTTTGGATATCGGGCGATTCGTGAAACTATTTACCAGATGTATGAAACAAGTAAGTCTTGAATGTAATAACCATAATCATTTAAAACTTACCAAAAATAACTTTTAGAACAGCACGTGACTGTGTCACGTTTAAGTGAAATTAAGAGAGAGCTGTTCGATGGTTGTAAAACCCTTTTTAAGGAATTTGTTGAAGGAAATAGGCTTCCGATGGAAAGATGATCCAAGGCGGTCTTTTGGAACTTCCTCATTGCTTTAAAACGACTCATTTTTTGAGGGGGAATATATGAAAGAAAAAGAAGAATCACTGTATCAATTTGTTTTCCTTGATGAAATTTGGGAAATTTTTCCCAGAACGGTACTATAGGACATTCTTGGCAGGATGAAAAAAAAAGGAGTGTGAAATCCAGAAAAGTTGATGGAAAAAGGTATTAAAATTAAAGCATATGTTTACTTAAGTTCAAATGAAATTTTGTAGACAAAAAAATACTTCATGCTGGCACTGAAAATGGTTTTATTAGGGTGCTGAGGCAATTTTCCTCAAAAACAAAGCTGAGGATTATCATGGGGAAATGAATCAGAAAAATTTTTTTCAAATGGTTTGAGAAACAATTGTTGAAGAATCTGACAAAACCTTCAGTTATTGTAATTGAAATGCTCCATACCATAATGAAAAAAAAATACCCAATTTTTCAGGGAAAAGGGTTTCAATCCAGAATGGTTTTTGGGATAACAAAATTAAATTTGATCAAGTATTTTTAAGCTAACTTCTAAATTTAAACGAAATTTTTTTATTGAATCAGGATTCAAGTGATTCTAACGATGATAACCAAAACTAAAGCATTAATCTTTTCACTTTATAATTTTGTTTTGCCAAATTTTTCATCTTGGCACAGTCCACGAAGGCTGAGGCCTGTACTAACTTACCGTAGGTGTCTTAAGCGTGGGGGGAGGAGTTTGTTTACACGGGCCTTAAAATTTGGAGACTGGGGGGAGAACGACAAACTTCCGGGTATCAGGTTTCATAGTCTGGACACTTTAGGGATGAAAGAACGAAAATTTTTGGGAAGACCCCCGGGGCCCCTCTCACGTTGGACTGTAAAAGGATGCATAAAAGGGGCACTACATGTTGGTCTGTTGGGAACTGCTAGGAGAATTATACTGGCAATCTTCCCAGAGCAGAAGCCGTGAATACCTACAAAAGAGGGACAAATCCCCTACAGCTTGTGGGACGGCAAGAGGGGGGGGAAGCTGTTTAAGTGTGGTGGGAACGCCATTCCCCAGACATGAAACAATATTCTAAAGAGGGTCTGATCTGGGATACATACAGTGTATACAGATTAGAAGGAGAGAATCTTTTTGGGTCGAAAAAGAATCAAGATTTCTTGAAGCTGCTGGGCTATGGATGTAATGTGTTTGGCAGTTAAGATTATTCTCAAAGTAACACCTACAGGTTAAATAATTCTTTGTTCTGCAGAACTTGGCCATGTATATAACGATAAGATTGGCAGACTTTTTCGCGACAGCGACCTTTTTACTTTTTTTGGAGGCATTAAAAAATGGGGAAGATTTTCACGCCCAATCCAGATTACTTTAAAGTCTTGTGGAAGAGATATCTGCATTGACCTGCGCTTGTTTTCAAATCAGAATTACAGGGTGGCTTAGGAAACGGAATATTAGAGGTATATAGTTTTCGGATATATCGACACGTTCTATAACTAACTGGCGAATTAGGGAATAGTTTGTAATGATAAATAAAGTATATGACTAAGACATGTAGCCAAATAAATATTAATTTTTAAATTTCGTTTGATTAAGGAGTGTAAAAATATCTTTTTTAAAAAAAAATACCTATTTTTTAAAAATATTACATACTCAGTATTTTATCACTATCGGCTACGCTGGCAACATCCACGTCACGAAAAGCATATGACGTGCATCGGAAATTGTTTTGCGTTTAGTATACATATATACATACATACATACATATATACATACATACATACATATATACATACATACATTCATGCATACATACATATATACATACATACATACATATATACATACATACATGCATATATACATACATACATACATATATATACATACATACATAGATTTATACATACATACATTAAGCTAATAAGAGCGTGGTAAAAAGGGCTATATTTGAATGTAATATAATGAATGGTAAGAAGTCTTTTTTTCTGACTACTATTAAAGTGATGTATGGTGCAACAACGGTGCGGAAATGCCGCGCAGCGTGGTGCAATGAACTGTTAAAATTATGGGTTCTTTAAAAAGAATTATCTATTTTTTACCCAATAAAAAATGTATAAGTAACGTATGGTACGTTTCACAATTACTCGTTTATTTCTCGTTTTACCTGCTACTGTTAGTCGTAAAACTCAATATACTTTGGGTACCCGCATGTAGGTTCGGACTTAAAATTTTTTTATTTATTATTGAACCTTCTTCTTGGTATGTTATGTAGGTTAAAGGCAAATTGCAGGTGTTTAATATGAAGCAAAGTCTTTTCATCTTAGTTCATCAGTCGTTTGCAGTTTGTCAAGGTATTTTGGTGTGTGTTATTGAGCATCCAAAATAGCTAACCTAAACTATTGATATAAGTAGGTTATCAGGACCTGTACCCTTTAAAAAGGTGCAGTGTCTACACGATAGATATTTGTCACGCAACTTATTTATGGATGGGTTTTCCACTGAGGGTTGTCATTTAAATTTTATTACGGTCGAGAAGTAAACGAATTATTGTGGAATGTACCATAGTAGTATTTTTTGGGGTAAAATCTAATACACTAATATCTTTTAAGTAAGGTGTTTTTAATTTTATCCTTTTTCTGTTTATTACCAAAGCCATAAAATCAAGATAAATAAAACATCCTTTCGTAATTAAAATGATATATTTTTAAACGTAAAAAATCCTAAATTTGGCCAGTTTATTGCCCTGACCTCGATCCTCCAAAAGAAAAAGTGCAAGTAAGAAACGAAGAGTGGACGGCGGGCAAGATCAGATCACTTTCTCTCGTGCACCTGTGCGGAATGTGGAGCAGCCGGTCGGTCCATCGCCCCCGACCAATTAAATGACGCAGACTTGGTCAATTGATCTATTTTATATATTTATTGCTTCGTAGAAGAAAACAATTTCTATTTTTTATTAGGCAGTGTTGTTTCTATCTTAGTACCATTTTTATTAAAACAGGTTTTTATTATTTTAATTTTTCAATATACAGGATGTTTCTTTAATATCGCGAAAATTTGTTGGAGTTGGACTCCTAGGATAAATATAGAAAAACAGTTTTTTAAAACGTGTGTTCTAAACTAGCTACATAACTATATATAGGTATATATATATATATATATATAATATATATATATATATATATATATATATATATATATATATATATATATATATATATATATATATATATATATATATATATATATATATATATATATATATATATATATATATATATATATATATATATATATATAATATATATATATATATATATATATATATTATCAATATAGTAACATTGTTAAGGTTAAAAGGTTAAAATCTGCAACCCCTTAATGAATGATTTTTAATGACAACCGATGAGAACAATATTACAGAGTGTTTCAAAAAACATTGGACAACACCTAATAGCTCCAAAACAGCCCTATTTTTAAGATACAGGGTGTAAAAGAAAAATATTTATAATTGGGATTTTCTTTCTATTTTTCAAATGGGGTTTTCGATTTGAACAAAATTTGGTTCAGTTAAAACTTTGATTGAAATACATCTTTCTATGATAATTTTTTTTTAGTATCTTGAACCATTGGCGTAGCTTTGGGCAATTAAATTATTTTTTAACCAAATATTTTTAGAAATTGTGCATTAGTGGTGCTCCACCTATTTTTGATCATAAAAAATCAAAAAATAAAGATATGGACTTTTTTCATTTTGTTTTATTTTACGGCGAATTTATAAATTAAAAAAAATGTGTTGATTTTTATTTTGAAAATAAAAAAAGGAGGTATGTTTCAAGGTTTCTGTCAATAAAATGCATCCATTTAGGTTAAGCAATTTCTAATGATTTGTTTTATATTTTACGTGTAAAAACAAATCATTTCAAAAAATATAAAAATATCAATCATTCAATTTTTGAAATAAAAAAAATCGAAAAATTGACATTTTTGATTTTTTTTTAAATATTCTTTTTTTAATGAACTTTGGAAATAAAAATATTTGACAACTAAAAAAAAATTAATCATGTTGATTTTACATCCTGAAAAAGTAGAGCCCCACACAAAATTTTCTGAGTAATACTAAGGCACCAAACTACAAAGATTTAGTTCAACATATGCTATCTTGTCTAAAGGATCTTGGTTGCAACATAACCGTCAAGCTTCATTATTTAAACTCATATCTGGACCATTTTCCTAAAAATCTCAGTCACTTTAGTGATGAGCAAGGATAAAGATTCCACCAAGAAATGTGTACCCTGGAGGAACGATATAAGGGTGCATATAATGACAGATTACTGCTGGAGTTTGAAAAGAACAACCCAAATCTATATATATATATATATATATATATATATATATATATATATATATATATATATATATATATATATATATATATAAATTTGATAATGTGGATATATTTATGTGTAGGTAGGTATATATATATATATATATTTATTTGTCTGTCCACGTGATTCTGAAGTTATGGCTTGAGCTAAAATCATGAAATTTTGCACAGTGGTAGTCTTTAGCAGTGGCTAGAACCTAACGAACCTCGTTTTTTGAATTTCGCCCCCGGGACAAAAACAGAAGCAAAAAAGTGTTTTTTTACCGTCAGCCGTACGGAAGGCGTTTTGCGGAGACAGAGGCTACTTAATATTGTCTCTCGCCTGGCGGAGACAGGCTTTTCATCTAGTCTAGTTCCATAAAATCATTAACAAGATCATTTTTAGCTACTTTTGGAAATTAAATTTAATTTTATAATAAGTTTTTTATGTGTTTTTCTACTCAAGTGCACATATGTCATATCTCGAAAACTAGAGCTGATAGATAAAAACGGTTTTTATTTTTATAGTCTTAATTTCTACATAGAAGCTGTTGATCTTTCTGAAAAAAAATCCTTGTATTTAGGTGTGATAATAGGGCGGAAATTTCTACAGGAGTTATTTTTATTTTTTTCAAACTTTAAGTATTTAATGTATTTATTAGAGTGCGTGTTTTAGTGCAAATAAAGATTTAATCGCTTTAACAGGAGCGTTCGCGTAGGCACAAGTATAATATGTTTTCAAAATATAAGCATGCCACTGATATTTTTAAACTAGTGCATCTTATTTGTAATTAAAGGAACAAAGCTGTAAATAAATCTGTACAGTTTTCCCTTGTCGCGCAATTCTTAGGTCTTTGGGGATGCTTTCGAGCGAAAAAAAGTTTATCAACATTAACAGGTGGAAAAGGGATGAAAATGGCCCCTCATGGCCCGAAAAATGGGTTTCCCGCTAATATCTGCCAAAATATGCGAACTGGAGAATTTTTGTTTTAATAAAAATGAAGATCGTCTTGTAGTCTACAAAAATGGCCCTTATAATTTTTTTCGAAAAATCGATAGTTTTCGAGATAAGGGTCTCAGAAGTCTCCTCATTTTAGCTGCCGCTTTACCGCTAGAATGCCGCTATTTTTATGGATTTACGGATAAGCGGGCGGACGAATTGTTCCATTACTCGGGCAATAATGTACATTTTTAATCATTCAAAGTTCATCGGAATGGGAAAACCCTTACCTATCATTGCATATACGTTTGGGTCCATTCTGATTTTTCTTGAATATTAAAAAAATGGGTCAATTTTTTCACAATATTTTGGAAGTATCTCATTAATTTATTGATATTTTTTAAAAATAGTTTGTTATTAACATTTCTTTTTTATAATGATACCTTAGCAAGTGTTCAATTATCCCGAAAAATTTTCTTCACCATCTTTCTTGCGTTTTGATAAAAAATTGTTTTTACTATCTGCATTTTTTAGCCTACTGCCACATCTATCCAGTGTGGAATTTTATGGATTTTTCGACGGCCGTTTTGCGAAAAATATTGGTGTTGCGAAAAAAATGGTAAAGACCATTTTTGTAGATTTCGAGGTGCTCTTCATTTTTTGTAATAACAAAAATTCTCTACTTCCCATATTTTGGCAGATATTCGCTGGAAACTCGCTTTTGGGACTTTGGCGGGCAATTTTCAGCGGGTTACCACGTCGGAATCGTGATAAATTTTTCTCGCTCGAAAGCATCCGCAAAGACCTAAGAATTGCGCCACAAATGAAAACTTTGCAGATTTATTTACAGCTTTGGTTACTTTTAGGTCTTCAGTTACTGGACTAGGATGTCAATATATATATTTTTTAAAAATGTAGATTTTATTCAATAGCAAAATGTCCATTTTTTTTTAACTGAAAACCTGATTCAGATATCTATACCAGTCTTAAAAAATATGTATCACCTTATATGCAATTTCTAAGCTTATGCTATTTTAACTTTACCATCGAGATAACTAAGTTTATAAAGAACAACGTGGTAATAATAAAACTAAACTACCTACACTAATAGCGCAATAAACCAGCAGGTGATTCGTGGTTTACCGTATACACCGGATTAAAGTAAAGGCAATAAAAGCGGCCTTTAAAAAAATTACTACGTTTTTAACTATATTAACTTCCGCCACCGAGAATTATTATTATATGGGTAGAAATTGGTTACAAACATGCAATTATCTGATCCGCAATAAAAAATTGTGCAAAATTGTCATTTTGTTTATTTTTATATATTTAAAAAACATATATTAAATAAGTTAAACAAATTCGTTACATTGCATCCAAAACAATGGGTGTTTTTCAGTTACCGCACAAAAGCGCATTATGCTTCCTGAAAAAACAAAAAAATTCGAAGCCCGATTATGTCTCGAGAACACTTAAGTACAAAAAGTCTGAGCATTGTGCCGCATAATGAGCTTTTGTGCGGTAATTGAAAAACACCCCGCTAGTATGGCAAAATAAATCCAAGATATGTTGCAGAGGCGTTTTAAAATTGTTAAATTTTGCGCATGACGTCACTAAGAGAGTTGTCGCTGTTAAATTTAGATGCGTTTGAGAAAAAAGATTAGTTTGTTGGAAAAATACTTGCAAATTGTTTTGCAAAACTTTTATTGCAATGTTAATTTTATGTCGAAAAACATCATTTAATCTAGTACTTACAAAAAAGTAATTCAGAAACAATAATATTAGGAAATGCTATAGTTGCCTTCTACTTAATCACGCGCATAAAATTATAGATTTGAAACATTATAATAGAATACAATATATCATATTATAATTTTAAAATAGTGGGAGCTTATAATATGAAAAGAAATCATTAAAATGATCGTTAATATAATTTATTTTAAAAGAGCTGATCAGAAAAATGTTTTTTTTAAATAAAAATATAAATTTTTGTTCCCGATAAAAAAAAACAAACCCTATTATAGAAGGGCATTTCTCTGTAAACTGGGCAACTTTAAGCGTATTTTTGTTCCGAAAAACAGTCTCCTAGTTAGTTTTTTTATTAGAATAATAGTTTTATTTAATTATTATCATTGGGCTAACTTAAAAAGCTTTGAAGCACAACGTAGAAATGAAGATTAATTGTATTAAATGTTATTGAGGAAGTTTTAAATAAGAGCCAGAAGACTGTGTGTAAAAATTGGGAACAAAATAAATTTTGATATTTTTAGATGTATTATTTAATTAAAAAATATAATTTCTGATATGGTCAGTAAAAAGTTCATAAGATTTTAAATATTATAAGTATGAATTAAAAAAAAATTTGTAAGATAAACACCTTTTTTACCAGGGGACTGTTTTTGGGGACATGCAGGGGACTGTCATTATCAATTTAAGTTAAGTACAAATTATAAAATGAACTATATTTTTCATATTATATCGGCCTGGGATAGTGAGTTGCCCAGCTTACAGAGAAATACCCAAAAACCAGTTTTTTCTATCAGTTATTGCATAAACGAAATAGTGGGACTAGTTAAATATTTTTTTCCATCACAACCGGCAACAGCGCTACGCATTGTTTTTATTCTGCCGGGCCGGGATACTGATTTACATACACTAAATAAAAGTAATTAAATTTGTATGAAGCAGTATAATATCGCCCCAAAAATAAATTTAAACACTGACTAATCACTTAATTAAGCTTAAAAATAAAATGAGAAAAAAACTTACCTAAGCAAGCCATCAAAAATACAGAAAAAACGTTATTAATTTCCTCTATTTAATTTGCTAAATAAGTCAATAAAAAAGTTAATAATAATGCGCAATATTCGACTTTCAATCAATTTATTGTACTTTAATTTGCTGGTGTACTACAAAATGTAATTTTCAACCGCCTGTTTTACCGCTAATACTTATAAAATAAGGAATTTTCCCGTCGTTTATACCATGATAATACTTGTTCTTATAGCCCAGGCAAAGGCAATCAACGTATTAAAATTTTAATACAAATTCATGTAAATTACCTTTAAACTTGGTTAAAAAAAGGGAAAAAAGGAACCCCCATAACAAGAGACCTTAATATGATAATCCCAAAATTTAATAAACCACAAGGAAAAAAACAAAATGAATAGGAAAAAAAGCTATTTATATGAAAATAGTTTAGTTTTGGTTATAAGTTGGGTGCTAAATTTTGCCTACAACGAAAAAAACATGTTTGATTAATATTAATATATCAGAGAAAAGAGCTTAAAAAAATTGCATTATTAATAAATCCTAAGTGAAAAATGACTCCAGAATATGCAATTAGGCTATAAAAGCCTTTTTTAAACGTGAAGAAATCGTTCCAATTTATGGCATTATTTTATAACTTTTCGAAAAAGGAAGACCAATAGGGTATCAGATTTGTGTCATCTTCTAGAATTTCAAAGTATGCTATAAGGTAGGTCATCCGTCCAGGATTACCCGGATTTGTCCTAGTTTAAGGGGCATCCGGGGGTCGTGCGGAGGGGGCTTTAAAATGGGTTCGATTTCACTTGAAAAATTTAGCAAAAATATAGCCGATTAAACCAGACCTACCGGTATATACTGGTCCAAAATGGTATTTACCGCTCAAATAAAGGCGATTTTGCTCATTATTGGTTTTCTATGCGTGAAGCTATATCTAAGACCTTTGTGATGTCTGTATCTGTATCTGAAAGGCCTCAGTAGGCCCGTTGTGCTACCTTCTGAAGGGGAGTCCTTACTCAGTACGCCGCCCATCCTACTGATTTAAAGTAGGTGACAACGTCGCCGAAGAGAATCACCTTAATGTCAGCCCAGGATAACCATTACTCGCTCAGCATGGATCTTCTCTTGGACGAGAGTGCAGGGCAGTCACAAAGGATGTGCTCCACCGTCTCGTCTTCCTGTTCACAACCTCTATACATAGGTTGTCATTTATACCCATTCTACAGACATGTTTTCGCAGTTGACAGTGTCCAGTAAGAACGCCCGTGGTTAGACGGAGGCACGCCCTAGAGTGTTTTTTGATTAGGTCCCTCATCGTCTCTATCAGACCTACGAAAGGTTTGGGTCCAAAAAGTTTTGTTCCGGTAGCCTTCCTGGCCAACGAGTCAGCGATGCGGTTGCCTTTGGTGTGCGCGTGTCCTTTGGTCCAGCAAAGAGTGACCACATTCATGCTGAAAGCGTCCACAAGGGCACGGTAACATTCTAGTACCATAATCAAGGTGTAGCGTGGTCTCCTTAGGGTTAGTGGTGTCTGTCTGCAATCCGTATGGATAAGCACGACTTTACCAGTAATGTTTCTACTGTTTATTTCTTTTGCAGCTATGGTTATGCCTGTGAGCTTAGTTTGGAGCACACTGGCCAACTCACCCATAGCCCGTTTGATGTTTAAGTTAAAAGATCTAGAATACATTTCACATACCGTACCTTCTTTTGTTTTCGAACCGTCTCTGAAGACATTGATTATATCTGCCAAGTTTGTGTTCAATTCTTCTTTGTCGTGAATTTTGTAGGATTCGTAAAAACAAACCATGGCGCAATAGATTCCACTTTCGCCTGCAGCAGTGGAAGCGATTCTATCGCCTCACTCCACAAGCGACGCCCCTTGCGTCGGGCATTATACCAACAGTGCGGAGGCGCAACATAACCCTCAAAACAAACTTCTTGACGTCAAGGGGTGGAAGGTTTAGGATTACCTCCATGGCCCTAGTTGGTTTTGTTCTCATGGATCCGGTAGTGTTGAGACAAGCCATTCTTTGTACATGGTCTAGCTTTCGGATAACTGTCGTTTGCTGGCCTTTCTACCCCCAGACAACAGCACCGTAGGTTAGCATAGGTCTTATGATGGTCGTATAGATCCACAGGGTAACTCTAGGATCTGCCTATGGTCCGACGACACTGCTTATAAGAAATGTAGGTATGCTTTTTTTATTTTTTTCTCCAAGTGGGAGTTCCATGTTAGCTTACTATCAAAGGTATTTTACCTCTGTAGCAAAGCTTAGTTGTGTGTTTAGGAGTCTAGGAGCGTTCAAGTTCACCATCCCCCTTTTCGTTGAAAGAGAACCATCTTTGTCTTTTTTGAGTTAATGGATAGCGCGTAATCAGCACACCATCTTTCTGAGGACAGCCTGCATCCTTTCGCAGAGGCATGTCATTAAAGCAGCTGTTTATGACTGATATTACCCTAAGTATTAAGCTGAGTTATTTTGCATCTCTGTCTTTCGGTTTGCCGGACTTGTTTAAATGTATAGGTCCCCAGACAAAGAAAACTACCAAATCAATCGCTAACACTTGTCATGTAAAGTTATGAAAAGGGCAAGAACCGAACAAACACTAAGCACAACTAAGGACATAAAAAGCTTATTTACCGGTAGATCATGTTTAATGGACTTCGAAAGGCTAAAAAATACTATAATAGGTAAAAAAACTAAATAAAAATTAAAACTTACTTCTAGTAATAAGTAGTCTAGGCTTTTAAACCTCTTCTAGGTTACTGGATGAGTCATAATGTCTTGATAGTCTGCCGTTTTTTTATAGAACCCAAAATTATAATTAAAATTTGTTCTAATTTGACACGAAAAAAATGTCGTCAAAGAGTTTCTATTTATTTTTATTACTAGATTACCTCAAAAGAAGAAGAGTGTATAATATTATACCTATGTATATATTTATCAGCTTTGGGCAATAGACAGATAAAGATCTGATGATAATTGAAGTGTCACTCCTCATAACGACACTGTAGAAAAATAATCATGTTCCCAACGTAACTATATGTGTCGAAAACCCATAAATAGTCCAATCCACTGCGTCGATAATTGCTCGAGATAAATTAGACACTTCTAGTATATTACTCAGCGTATGCTGTAATTTACTTTGTCTTAAGTTGGCAGTATTGTTGTTATTATTTCCTGAAAACGCCATGTAGGAGGACATGGCGAATGTTGGTCATATTTTGTAATTGTAATCAAGATAGTGTCCGTAAATTACAAAATATATAATGAAATATTCCTCTCAGTCCCAGTTTAATTATTTTCTTTCTTTTGTAATGTGTTTTGCGCTCCGACTATGAATTCGCTCATTATATGCAAATTGGTCTAAGTGGTAACAGAGTCGGACTATCGAAGGGCAAATTTAACGATGGCACATAGAAGCGCCCTATAAAAAATTAGTTTTAAAGATAAAAATAAATATATATTAAAAAATTTTGTTTGAGGATCTTGTCAGATAGGACCCCCTCCGACTTAGTTAGTGATGAGCGAGACCGGTCTTGGTCTTGCGGTCTTGGTCTTGCAGCAAGACCAAGACCAAGACCAAGACCAAGACCAGGGTATGCAAGACCAAGACCAAGACCAAGACCGAGGAGTGCAAGACTACGCAAGACCAAGACCGACCTGCAAGACTCTTGCACTTATGCGAATTTTTTTTAATATTATATATTTCATTTTTTATACTTAATATATAGAGGTATTTCATACAGACATGACAAAAAAATTGTCGAGAACTGCTAAAAAGGCGATTATTTAATAAGTAACAGTTTTTCTTTTAATAAAATAATAATCAAATCATTTACTTTTTTCTCTTATACAGTTCTCTAACAAGGATAACAAGTAAATTCAATAACATGTTTCAAAAATATTGAGATGGTGACTTAATGGTCCGACAAAGCTCGATATCTCCGATACCGTTCACGAAAGACAAAAACTAGGGGTACACAAGTTATAGAAGCCGAAAATTACTTTCATATTCCTAATGTTAAATTAGCTATCTAGTAATGCCACTTACAGGGTAAATCAAAAATTTCCAAAATCCAGAAATACATTATTTTTGTTCCACACTGTAAGGAGCGGCATCATAAGATTACTTCTTAAAACTAAGATATAAATGTGAAAGTGATGGATTAATAAAAAAAATTGTCATGTCATATAGAATTTTTTTTTAGATTTATGAATTTTAAATATTATTTCCGGTTTAGATGGAAGGGTCAAAACAATATCAAAAGAATGATGACGTCATTTTTGTCAAAACCGAAAATGATATTTAAAAACCATTTACGTCGACATTGTTCCTATATGACAGTTTGACAACAATTTAGCATAATATACAGAGTGGCGATTTTTTATTTAAATGGATTTTTCGCCATTAATTTTTTATTTTAGGTTAAAGGTTAACGTATTTTTACAAACTTTGTACGGCAAATGTTTGACTAATTTGAAGATAAAAAGTTCATATAAACTGAAAAGTTCCTTGAATAACCTTTTTTTTTAATCAGAAACCTGTGTTTCATATCAGAATCTTTCTAACGGAAATTTCACGTCACATCTAGTTAGCTATTAAGTCTTTTTTGTCTGCTTACACACTACACAGTTTTCTATTTGCTTTAATTTAATATGGTTCTTCAAAGAAAATTTAAATCATTCTTTTTACTAAAATGTTTCTATATATCACTAAATGTATAAAAGTAGGTTGTGTCTCAATTCAACTAAAATCAGAACACAATAAATAAATAAACCTCTACATTTAAAATTGCATTTTAATCAAATAATTCAAATGTACGTGTAAGGTTAAAATTGGTAAATTTTCAAATTTTTTGTCTTAATTTATTTTTTTAAGTACCAAAAAATATATTTTTATTTAAGATTGCTTAGTTTAAATAATTACTACCAAAAAAAGCAAGACCAGCAAGACCAAGACCAATACCAGAAATTTTCGCTTGCAAGACCAAGACCAAGACTAGGCTTGCAAGATCAAGACCAAGACCAAGACTAGCCCGGTCTTGGTCATGCTTTGCTCATCACTAGACTTAGTCACAAAGTATAGACTTATACTGTAATATATCGTCGAAAACGTAATAATTTTAACCCTTATGTGACTCTAAGAATATACAGGTTTCTTTTTAATATAAATTGGGGTCCAAACCTTAAGTGCTATTTCACATCCGGTTAGATGAAAAGTTTCCTATTTGCACCTTATGAAGGCATCCCAAACTTTTACATGATATATTATAGCCATAGCCCTTGTAATAGTTAAAAAATGTTTGTGCGCATGCCCCAACTTTCGCCATGTTTTTCGGGCAATTTATTTATAAATGTATTAGCAGTGCATATGTTTATAAAAAAAAGTGGCAATAAAACAAATAATAGTGATTATTTTTATAAACAGTTTAATTTTAAATTATTGTGCATACATAATAAAATAATACTACAAATATTTTAATTAAAATATATATTGTTATCTATAAGGAAAGGGGCTAAAAAATGTTGTTGTTATGAATTATGTCGCAGTGATACGCGTAGTAAATCCTTTTAAAAAAATTATATTATTTTATGAGTTTTCCAAAGCCTTGTTTTAAATATCCAAAAACTCATTAAAATAAGTTAGTAAAAGCACTTGAAGATTTGTCCCAAATGTGCTAAATGCGATTTGTGGGTGAAGCGACGTGGACGAGATGATGGTCGATTTCAAGGAATTGATAATGTTAATAAAGGTACATATATTTGTTTACTTCATTTTAAAAGAGAATGTGGTCCAACAACCGAATATCCAGACCCCATCAGTTGCGTAAAAAAAACTAGTAATAAGGCAATATATTTAAATAATTATAAATATAATGGCTCGCACCATAACCTCAAATAATAAATTTTGTTAGGTAGTAGTAGTGGAAAAGATTACTAAGGGCACTCAGATGTCCAAAGCTTAATGGAGTGGAAATCCCCTTCTTAAAAGAGGTCAAGTATCTAGGAGTAATTTTTGACCAAAAGATGAATTGGGGACCACACCTAAACAAAGTCGTTTAGAAGGCAAAAAAGCTGAGGACTTAACCCAAAGATGAACCTGTGGTTGTATTAAATGGTAATAAGACCCATGATAACCTACCGCTCAGTTGCCTGGGGGGCAAGGGTCATGCAACTTCAAAGTGTGCAAAGGCTAGCATGCGTATGCATCACGGGAGCTATGAGAACAACCCTAACCGCAGCCCTGGAAGTGCTCCTAAACCTGCCAACACTCCACATTTACATACAGGGAGAAGTAAAGGCGGTACTCTATAGACTCAAACGAGGTCAAAGTCCAATTATAGGACATCAAAGGAACTCAAGATGAGAAATAGAGGAGGACCAAGAGGTCAGCTCATTGTCTGAGATGCCCTCGGATAGGTCAACCCCTCGTTTTATCTTCAACAGACACTTTCAGATTGTCATATCAGATAGGGAGGACTGGAAAGAAGACCCTCCAATCAAAGCCAATTATATCTGGTATACAGGCTCCAAGACCAACAAGGAAGTAGGAGCTGGCATCTATGGAGACAAGCCTAGAGAAAAGATAACCTTAGGTCTTGGTCAGCACGCCACGGTTTTCCAAGCGGAAATCGCAGCAATAATGCATTGTGCCGTGCTGATTAAAGAAAAAGGGAGTAAAGGAAAAAACATCGTCATTTACTCCAAAGTTAATTCCAAACTAGTGGGAGACTGTATACAGGCCCTGGAAAAAGTCGGCTTGGCAAACAAACTTACGGTAGCCTGGGTACCAGGCGAGGGCCACTCAGGTAACGTAGAGGCCAACGATCTAGCCAAAAGAGGATCAGCCATGGAAATGATGGGCCCTGAGTCATCCTGTGGAATCTCGGCAGGCCCCTTTAAAGCATCTATTAAGAGCTGGGTAGACAGAGAGTTCCAAAGCTGGTGGGTACAAACACCAGGAGAACGACAGGCAAAGCAGTTCCTTAAGACCTGCTGGGCCAAGTTTACCTTGGACCTATTGAGTCACAGCCATAAGGTCGTAAGGATAACGGTAGGTCAACTAACAGGACATTGCAAACCCAACAAGCACCTGAAAAAAATAGGCCTGGTGGAGGATAGCCTGTATAAGTTCTGCCAAGAGTCTGAAGAAACAGCCGTACATGTGTGGTGCCATTGCGAAGCACTATGTAGGCTTAGGTTTACTAGGCTTGGGGAGGAAAAGCCCAAACCGGCAAGATATATGGAGTGGCCAGTGTCAAGACTCTGGAGTCAAGTTAAGAAGACGTCCTGGACAAGGTACTATAAAAAACGATAGGAGAAACCACAATAAATCTGGTAAGGTTGCAGTGGTTGAGGTCATGTTTGCCATCTCCGCTCAAATAATCTATTCTAATCTACTCTAGGTAGTAGTCACTAGAACTTCGCTAAAAACATTAAAATAAGAATTAAATTTTTCTTTCTTATAATTACTTTAATTTATTATCATAACAAGTAGAATACAGTAATATTAGATATTTAATTTTTTTTTTCCAAGAATTAAATATATTAATAATAATTCACTACATACCAAATAACAATATTCTAAAATTAAATAAATAACTTAATCTATATTTAAAAATTATAAATTTCATCAAGTCCTAGGTCTTCCTGGATTGTTCCTAGTACCTATGCTGCATTACCCCGTTGCACAGCTAAACCAATTCTTTGGATAATGAAACTTCGAGATTTTTTGCATTGTATTTTTTTGCAAATTTCATTAATAAAATCCTTAGCCTCATCACCCAAAGGACCAAAAGTTTCAACAGCAAAAGGAATGAAGATAAAGTGTTCTTCAAGCTCTTTATATTTTAGATGTTTTTTATTCTCGGCAATACGAGCAGCCGCACCTACAAAATTAGAAGTTTTATCCAGATAGGATTTTGCAAGTGTATGGCTGCATGGGTTAAGCTGCAAAAAAAGCGCAGGGCGTTCTTCTAGACACAGTCAGATAAATGACATTATCAAAAGAGCTCCGATTTTAGCTGAAAATCCTTCTGTGTTAGAGCCTTTTGGAGTTTGCAGAAGCGATGGAAAACGGGTAGATGGAATGACCTTAATTCCCTGGAAATATGGAAAACAATTACTTTGGGACGCTACTTGATATTTAAATTATTATTATCATAACCTCTCAACTAGTTCCGTTTTATTCTTTCCTTGAGGACGACCATGGCACTTTAACCATCGTTGTAACTGAAAACAATGGTGGGCTTCTACGATAGTATGCACTGTTAAAGCGCCATCAATAAATTTTTCATTTAATTGCACTTATATTAGAGGTGATAATGCTGGTTGCCCAGCCATATTTATAAAAAGTATCTAAAACTTTCATATTGCCTCATTTTTAACATATCCTTAAAAAGCCCATTGAAAGGTTATATACAATGTTTCCTTGCAATCGGAAAAAAAGCATTTAAACATACAGCTCTTTTAAAAAGTCCGCAGCATATAGATTTTTTTTATTTAAATATATTTGAAGTTGGAACTAGTTCTTGCTTCAAATTCAATAAAAAAAGCAATATTTTAAAATGCACCTCTTATCTGTTAAAATTGACATTATTTTTAAAAATCAAAAATGGTACCTTTTGGCAGGAATTTTAAAAAATAAACTTATAGAAAAAAGTTTCTAATGCATCTAGCAGTCTAAATTATCTTCCATTAAGTTAATTTTTCTTCTAGTTTTGGCAAGTAAAACAAAATCTTTTAAAATCCTTATCATCTATCCCATTTTGTAAAATACTCATTTACTTATAGTAGTTTTATAGAAAATCTGATCTTCTTACTTTGTTTTTGAAAAGAATTATAAGGACTGAAAAAATTTACCATAAGTAATAAGAAGTTAAAAAAACTTTTCGACTTTTACAAATAAACACTATTAATATATTGTTTTAAACAGTAAACATTAGTTTAATACAAAAGTCACGGTCAGGTGGCAGTAACTGCTGTGATAACCGGTATCATAATGCATTGCGTATGTTTTAGGTTTTCATAACAGTTACTACTACTTCATCGTAGGTGGCTTAAACTTTGTAGATAGACATAAAATTGCATTCAAAACAACTTTTTTCTAGTTTGTTGTTTTAGAAATTCCCCCATAAAATATTAATTTTAACAAATTAAAAAAAAAGTTGACAATTTTGAGTTTGCATGACTTTTTATTGAATGTAAAGCAAAATATCAAAACTATGCGTCTTTCTGTGACCTAGGCAGTCTCATGCAGAAAAAGTAGATTTTTCACACTTGTTTGAAAACTAGCTTTTTTAGTCATAAAATCCAGCATCTGCATATAAAGGTAATCCATAGTTTCATCCAACCTGCATTTTTTTTTATAAAAGAATTAAAAATAAAGTAGATCATGACTTAATATTAAGTGAAAATGCTAAGATAGCCCAACAGTTTCCAAGTGAGTAACCGACGTAAAATTTTTGATCCTGTAGCTTTAGAACGCTGTTCAATGTTTTTATTTTATTTTTTTTGTAAATAAAGAATTTGTCTAGAAATATTTTTATTTATAAATACACAAAA
>JAHBCN010009463.1:0-34906 GCA_019359885.1 Listronotus oregonensis
ACACAAACAAGGAATTATACGCTAATGCTTCGGAGCAGAAGCTGTAAAAATATTCCTAAAAGAGAAACATGTCTTCTACAGCTTGTCGGTGTGCAAGAGGAAGCTTTTTTGTAAAACTGTGGTAATTTATATGTCAAAACAAAATTTTATTAGAGGATTGTAAAAGTGCTTTACCTTGTGATTTTAAAAAAAATGGGCCCTTTAATTTTTTGTTAAGTGAAGAAAAGTAGAATATTTTACCTTTCCACTAAAATATACATCGTCATCCAGCCAAGCCCTGCGGAAAGAGCTGTTTGAGAAGATCCAGGTTTCATCGAGAAACACCCAAAGATTTTTATTTTCTCCTAAATGTTCATTTTCTATAAAACCTATTGAAAATTTCCTTCTCATGCGTTGCACATCTGGTTTTTCCATTAAGCCTAAGTTACTTATAAATCTATATTTTGCTTCTTATAGTCAGCAACTGCCACTATGAGATCCTAAAAAATACATTCATAAATATATTTAAATCTTAAAATATTTGGCATATCTGAGGATGTATTTTTTGATTATGATACTCTTAAAACGAGTTATTTTACCTTTTGAAAGATCCCTATTCTGATAGCATCATTTTTCAAAAAATATTTATTGGGTTATATTTTCTTACCTCCGACTCATCACAGTTCTGAAGTGGGTTTCGAAACCTTTTCCAAACTAGAAATACAGTACTCATTGTGATTTATACACTAAAAAAATATCTAAAAATGTCAAAAATATTTTTTTTCAAAGGAAAACCTCGAAATATTTAGAACTAAAAATAAGGGTAAATTTGTGTAAAATTGCTTACTCCAAAATTTTGTAGTTTTTAAAATGTTGGCAATGTAATATTTTTTTATCGCAAAAATGCTATAGTCTGCTATATGGTTCTTAAGTTCTATTAATAGTTGGCCATGACAGGGTTTTAAAAACAATCAAGCACTACAGAATGGCCGCTTATCTTACGACACTACTTTATGTCAGAAAATTTATAGAAGATAAAACAAAAAGTTAAATGCAAACATTAATTGACCAATTCCAGTCTTTAAATAATTTCATTTCATTCTTTCATATTTCACACATTCTGTAGTACTTGATTGTTTTTTAAACGCTGTCATGTCCAACTATTAATAAAACTTAAGAGCCATATAGCAGACTATAGCATTTTTTCAATAGAAAAATATTATATTGCCAATGTTTTTAAAATAACAAAATTTTGGGAATAAGCAACTTAACACAAACTAACCCTTATTTTTAATTCTAAATAAGATAAAAGTATAAAATTTGGGGGTTCCCATTTGAAAAAAGTTATTTATGGCAGTTTTCTTGATCTCATTTTAAATCTTATTTTTTAAATGCCCAGTATAAACAGTCATCAAAATATTACACACATTTCTTAAATGAGATCCTTTTTAATAAGAAATCTATTTTAAATTAAGTAATAAAGGCTTCCTTATAGGAAAAATTGATAATTATTTTAGGATCTGCAAACGTCATTTTTTATATAAAATTTAAAATATGTTAGAAACGGTAAGACTTAAGTATAGGACATTATACAGGGTGTCAAAAAAGTCTGGAATATTGCTAATATCTTCCAAGCCGCTCTTAATTTTTCGACGAAAATTTAGCTGGCAACACGATTTTAAAAAAGGCGTCAGATAAATGTAATTTCACTTTCCAAAGTATACAGGGAAAGCCAAAAAGTAGTATCAACTTAGGTTTTTTAAATGGAAACCCCTGTATATTTTTATGTATTCGAATAGATCTTTTCAAGCCAGTTTCAATGGTATACAGTTTTATGTGTTTATCTGTCAAACTGATCACGCATTTGATTTCTAATTTTGATTTTTAAGTGATCAATGTTTTCCGGTCTATACAGGTACTTATCTGTTAATGTTAGTTGACTTAAATGACATTTTGTGTCAAATTTCTAATTACAACAGTAGTCATTTTAATTAGTAGAACGATGGCTTTAACTGAAAAAGAGAAAATTGAGATACTTATGATGATTGGATACGGTGATCGCAAGAGATCACAAGCAGAAGTGTGTGATTTATTTAATCATATTTATCCGAATCGACCCGAAATTACTCAATCGTTTGTAAGTAAATTGCTTAAGAAATTTAACGAAACGGGAAGTGTAAATCACAGACCCAAATCAGGCCGACCGAAAACAGCTACTGGTGGTGATACGGCAATAGATATTTTACTGCATGTTCAAGAGAATCCCACTCAATCGCTTCGCCAATATGGACTGGATCATAATGTTGATTGATTGATTGATTGATAAAGTAAATACACAAGTTGAGGTTTTGTCCGCCTCGACACTGCAGCCTACAGGGCTTGTTGTATCTCTTGTGTATTTGTTTCAGTTAAAAAGGTTTGACACCTTAGACAGGTGTAGTAGCCCTTTTACTGTTCTTTTCTGGTCTCCAGCCTCCTGGTGGTTAGTGTCCAACATGAGGTTTTGATTTGTTCTCCAGTATGTAAGTGCAGGGCACTCATATATGATGTGAGAGGCTGTCTCTTCCTCTTCGTCACATAGTCTGCAAATGGGTTCTTCTCTATAGATGCCCATAGTGTGCATATGTTTTCTTAGGGTGCAGTGTCCGTTATTAATCCTGTCACTATCCTAATCTGATTCCTATTTAGTTTTAGTAGTTCACTTGTCAATGCTTTCGATGGTGAGTCCAGCATTGATTTACTGTGATTTTGCCTTGGAATGTGGTTCCAGTATGACTGATGTTGTGTTTGAATCCACCGAGTCATGTAGCCACAAACCGAGGCTTTTGGTATTCCAAAAACAGGTTCAGGACCCACAAACATTGCTGCGGAGCCTCGCCTGGCCAGAGAGTCTGCATTTTCATTGCCCTGTATTCCCCCTGTGTCCTGGCACAGGAAAGTGTAACTTTGTTGTGGTTAGCCAGGTTTAGGAGGCATTGCAGACAGTTCCAAACCAACCTTGTGTTGACTTGTTGGGATGCCAAAGCTTTTATGGCCGCTTGACTATCAGAGAAGATAGTAATGACCCTGCCCTTATATCTCCTCCTCAAGTTCTCTCGCAGACAAAGTTCAATGGCATATATTTCCGCCTGGAAAACCTGGGGGTCATACCATGTATTCCTGCGCCGGCTCCATTGTCAGTCTTGGATCCATCGGTATACCAAACCAATTTCCGAGACTGACCAGGAGATCGCTCACTACCGCCCCAGGTAAGCTGGGTTTTGTATGGTCTGTGTGTATTTATCCGTTTTGGCATTGTATATATCAAATATTGGGTTTGTGATACTGCTCGTTATTCTGGTGTGTCCTAGGGCAGGCCCAGAGCACCAGTTGCCGTTACATTTCAGCCTGTATGCCCCAATCCTCGCCTCCGCCTTAATAATTATACCAAGAGGGGGAGGCTTAGTAGGGTTTCCATGGCTGCAGTTGGAGTGCTTCTAATAGCTCCCGTTATACAGAGACATGCTAGTCGCTGGAGTTTGGATAACTCCAGCTCTGCTTTTCTCTGTTCTATTTTGGCCACCAGATAGTTGAACCGTAGGTTATCATGGGTCTTACCACAGCAGTGTACAACCAGTGTACTATGCGTGGCTGAAATCCCCAATTCTTCCCCACAGCTCTTTTGGTAGCCATTAGAGCCATTTTGCCCTTATTAATCACATTCTGCATATGTGGATTCCAGGTTAGCTTAGAATCCAGAGTTAATCCAAGGTACTTTACCTCCTGAACATAGCCGAGTGTGGTACCGAAGAAGTGAGGAGATTTTAAATCATCCAGCTTCCTTCGTCTAGTAAAGGGTATTAGCGCAGTTTTGCCAGGATTAACAGTAAGGTTTTCCTTGTTGCACCATCCCTCCACAATTCTCAGTGCCCTTTGCATAAGCTCCGAGGTTGTTTTGTTATGCTTTCCCACGACAAGTATAGTGATGTCATCCGCATACCCCTGGGTATAGAAGCCATTATTATTCAGTTCCACCAGGAGTTCGTCAACAACCATATCCCACAGTAGTGGGGATAGAACCCCTCCCTGTGGGCATCCATTGACCACTGACACCTCCATTGTTTCGCTAAATAACGTTGCTTGCGCTCGTCTGCCAAGTAACATGTTGTTTATCCACCTACAAATGGTGTCGTTAACATTATGTCTGGCAAGAGCCGCGGCCATTGAGTTGAAGGAGGTTCAATCAAAAGCTCCCTCAATGTCAAGAAATGCAGCAAGTGCGATTTCCTTGTTGTTCAGTGCGAGTTCTAATCTGGTCACCACTTGATGATGAGCAGATTCGCATGATTTTTCTGACTGATAGGCATGTTGGTTTTTGTGGAGTGGCCTCTCTGTCAGAGAGTTTTCCCTGACATACCTGTCGATCAGTTTTTATCATAAAAGACGACAATGTAATTGGTCTAAGTCCCTTTGCCTGGGAGCAGTCCTTACCCGGCTTTGGAATGAAGACCATTTTAGTCTGCTTCCATGCATTGGGCAAATAGCTCGTAGCTAGGCTTGCACGGAAGAGTTTTCAAAGCAGTGGAACTAGGGTTTGCTTTCCCTGCTGTAGTAGTGCTGGGATTATCCCATCAGGTCCAGGTGCTTTGTAGGCTTCAAATGATTCAATTGCCCACTCGATTTTTTCGTAGGTTATGATTTCCTTTGCTACTTCCCAGTCGCTTCTTGTGGGCCGAATATTCGGGTAGGTCTCATTAAGTTGAGTTTCTCTTGATCCTGGTAGATGTGTTTGGAGCAAAATCTCCAATGTTTCCCTGCCAGTTTCAGAGTAGGTTCCATCTGGTTTTTTTAGAGTGCCAATAGGATTGACCGGATCTTTAGACAGGATTTTTTGGAGTCTGGCTGCCGTGCTGGTATTTTCAACCTCCTGGCAGTATTTCCTCCATGAATCCAGTTTAGCCTTACGGACCCGTTTATTGTATTCGGTGAGTGCAGATTGATATTCATCCCACTCACCTGTTTTCTTCGCTCTGTTAAACAGCCTGCGGGTTTTTTTCCTTAGCTCCAGTAGTTCGTTATTCCACCAGGTAGACTTTTTCCTGGCGGTTTGCTTTACTAGAGGACAGTTATTCTGATAAGAGTTTGTAATAGCCTCCAGTAGTTCACAGGAAGCAAGCTCTATGTCAGTAGTATTCCTAATGCTGGTTTTGACGTTACTGCAGTTGATGGTTAAAGTTTCCTTGTATTTCTCCCAGTCCGTGCTCCTCGGATCACGGTACTTCCCCATTGGCCTCTGAAATGCAGAGATCGCCAGGAAGATGTGCCTGTGATCAGACAGCGACGGTTCCTCAGATACATACCACCGAGTTACCTGGGATCGTATACGCGGAGATGCCAAAGTAACGTCGATTACCTCTTTACGGGCTCTAGTCACAAAAGTAGGTTCATTCCCCCTATTTAATATCTCTAAATTTTCAGAAATAATAAAGTCTAAAAGGTACTCACCTCCCCTGTTGATATCACTGCTTCCCCAAGCAGTGTGGTGTGCGTTGGCATCCATCCCAATAATGAGCTGTAGGTTAGAGCGCCTACAGAATTGCTCCAACTGGCGGAGTTCCTCAGATGGGGGTGGATCGATTGCATCATATGGAAGATAGGTTGAAGCGAGGACAGCTTCAGTCCATACACCTTCCATGATGTATTTCAGCCTTACCGCCGCCTGGTCCCTAGAACATAATTCAGTCAGCTTTAAGGCATGTAATTCCTTCTTAATAAATATGCAGGATCTGACATTACTAGAGTTGGAGTCATATATTAACTTACCTCCGGCTTCGCCTAAGCCCCCAACTTTTCCTTTAAAAAGCCAAGGTTCTTGTATGAGGGCTATTTCCGCGTCTCCACGAGAAAGGAGCCTGCATAGGACAGCCGTGGCTGCCCTGTTATGCTGCAGGTTTGCTTGAAGCACCCGCAGTTCCTGCAGACTCCTGTTTGCGTGTTTTGGTCACTCTGAAGGTGATTGGGTTTAGGCCCAGAAAGGCTTGGTAGCCCCTCTTGCCCAATTCCTTCAGGGCGTGTTCGCCCATAGCAAGTACAAGGGTGATGCCCTGTTTCTCACTACGGCTGCTGATGAGCCTCCAGTCACCTGTATTGAGATCCTTGTTTTGGATCCCCAGATTCTGAAGGATTTTACCCGGCTCCTTGTCATCAAGGAGTTCCGTGGGTATAAATGTCACAACCTTGGCAGTTTTGACAACGTCCTTAGCGTATCCTACTCTAAGGGTCGCCCCCTCCCAGGGTTGAATTTTTGGAACTTTGTCCATTAGCCAGTCTCTGGCGTGATCGTTTATGCAGGTTACGAAAAGTACCCCAGCCTGCGGGTAGCTACCCGCAAACTGCGGCCCCTCCCCCGCTGGAGACTTAAAGATCTCCCGAGTCATCGCCATCTGAATCTGTTTGGACTGTTCCGCGGTGAGTTTTCCTTCCGGGAACGAGTCCAACGAAACTGCCATTTTGTGGCCTGTGAGAGCCTGTTTGAAGGTTGCCCCAGTTGTTGTACTGGGTTTTACCTGTACATGCTCAGACCGGCCTTTCTTGGTTTGTCTCGCACAGGGTGACGGTGTGCTGATTGCGGAGCACTTCCGTTTGCCTTGCCTTGGGTTCGGTTCCCCAGACTCGGCTTTGCTGCCTGAAGGTTTCTCAGCCTCCAGATCGGCTTTAGTTTTCCTATTTGCCCTGGGCTTCCTGGGTTTAATAGGTTCACCTCTAGCTTTGGCCGCCTCAATTGCAAGTTTCCGGCGCTGTGCACCAGACAACCTGCGCTCGAGGTTGGGCTTCCGCTTTTGCTGGGTTTCTGAGCTGCAGGGTTAGTGCCTGCAGGTTCAAGTCCAGCGTGGTTTACCTCAGACGTAGGTGAGGCTTGGTCTTTATGACCTTCCTCCACCTCCATCTGAGTTGGATTGTTTTTCTCTTTTGAATCCATACGATTCCCACGAGTGGTGCGGAAAGGAGGTCCATCCCAGCAGAGCCGCTTACTGGGACAAGGCTACTTACTCCAGAAGGGCGCCAGGTATTCTGGAGGGCTCGTTAGAGACACATCTCCCATGTGCCACGCATCCCTTCGGCACGGATGTCCTCACCACCTTGGGATTGGGTTGTAGAAGAAGAGGAAGAAGTAGTGGGAAAATGAGTAGCTCTAGCCCTTGGAAACCCAATGGCGTAGGGGCTTGGAAAGCAAGGATTGGCCAAGGGAGGCCGATAGAAAAGATTAAAGCTTATCTCCCAAGACTAGTTTAAGAAAGGAGAGAAGAGAGGTACCAGGTATCACTAGATGTGAGCACTGGTGGTGGTCCGCGGCAGCGACCTTCGCAAAGGATTTTGAGAATTTTATCTTCTCTCACCCTACGTATAATCGCCACTAGCCAGATTCCGTGAGAGACCTGGCCGATCCCCAATCCGCCACCCGGGGACGCGCTTGGTAGGTGCCACCCCCAAGCTCATAATGTTACTTACCAGTCTGTCAAAAATTTATTTGGAAGTGAAAAAATTCGTCCGTTTAAGATTCATTTGGTTCAGGAACTTACAGAGGATGATTTCGATAGACGTGCAGAGTTCTGCGAAATTATGATGGAGAGGTGCAATGCTGAGCATAATTTTTCTCAAAATATTCTCTTTTCTGATGAAGCTACGTTTATGCTTCATGGTATTGTCAACAGCCATAACTGTAGATATTGGTCTGCAGTCAATCCCCGATGGATGGCCGAAGCACACACGCAAAGACCACAAAAAGTGAATGTCTGGGCAGGTATCATAGGTCATAATATTATCGGACCATTTTTATTGCGGGAAATCTTACATCAGAACTTTATTTGGAATTATTGCGTGAACATGTCATTCCACAGTTAGAAATCCTATATCCAAATAGAAGAGACATTTGGTTCCAACAAGATGGTGCTCCCGCACATTTTGGTTTGCAGGTGCGTCAGTTCCTGAACCGAGAATTTCCAAATCGGTGGATAGGGAGAAATGGCGCTATTGAATGGCCTGCCAGGTCTCCGGATTTAAATCCTTTGGACTTTTATTTGTGGGGGGATTTAAAAAATAAAGTTTATAAAGATAGGCCGGAAAACATTGATCACTTAAAAATAAAAATTAGAAATCAAATGCGTGAGATTCGTTGGAATACTTTTGATAACCTGTTACGAGAATTTAGGGACAGGCTTGGATATTGTCTAGCTAACAATGGCAGACAATTTGAACATTTGATAAAGTTGTGTAATCTAATTGTTACTGCAAGACGTGTTCCCGTTTGTAAAATTTCAGTTTGGAATTATGTTTTTGGTCGTTTATTAAAACTTGTCGTTTTAAAGAAATAAAACCTGTTAAAGTTGAAACATCTACATAATTTACTTTGTTTTTACGTTCCTATTTAAAATTAGCTCTCAAGTGTTTTGTAGAAATTATAGCTTATTCGAAAAATTTTAAATCGTATAATTCGATCAGTTTGACAGATAAACAAATAAAACTGTATACCGTTGAAATTGGCTTGAAAAGATCTATTGGAATACATAAAAATATACAGGGGTTTCCATTTAAAAAACCTAAGTTAATACTACTTTTTGGCTTTCCCTGTATACTTTGGAAAGTGAAATTACATTTATCTGACGCTTTTTTTAAAATTGTGTTGCCAGCTAAATTTTCGTCGAAAAATTACGAGCGGCTTGGAAGATATTAGCAATATTCCAGACTTTTTTGACACACTGTATATAAAATGTGTCCAGAATTGTTCGTAAAATCTGATAATAAAATTTAAATTAAGAAAGTTGATGCGTGTCCACGGAAAATGGAGTACCCTGTATATACAAAAGTTAAATATTGTTAAAATATAAATTAAACCAAAAAACTTTTATATGGAACTTTTTTCTGTATCTTGTATATTTTATGAGATAAGGTAGTGTCCCAAGATAAACGGGCCACCCTGTACCATTAGGTTTTTGGCATCGTTTTTTGAAAGAACGTTCTTATTTAATAGTTTTTTTACAAAAGTGTTGTTTTTTTTTAAGTAATGTTGTGGTGTCCATTCTTAATCAACAACATATAAAAAGTTAAGAATGGACACCACAACCACGAATGTTTTAAAATTGATTTTTTTAATTACCTTGCACACTACCAAAAGAAAAGATATAGTTCTATGATTAAAAGGGTGAGTTTAAGGTCCTTTCTGGGCATTAACTAAACCAGGAAGGTCTTTCAGCTCTTGAGAAAAATTCCCGTCACATAGGAACTTCGAAAGAGACCAGTTAAGAAAGGCACAAGTTCGAAAGCATTTTTTTAAGACAATTACTGAGACGCCTTCAGCCTACAGAATTTTTTGGTATTAAGAGAAAAGGATACGCTTGCTTTGCTTGACCATATTATAAGAAACAGAAGCTAACTGCTAGAAGAGAAGATTAACGGAGTACAATTGATAGACAATAGTTCGGCATTTCCTTTAACGAATAAAATAATTTTATCTTCAAAGGTTAGGGGGGTAAAGAATTAATACAAAAGATTTGACCGATAAATAGGATGAGACGAATAAGAATAAGAACTTTTTTAATATGATTCTTAAAATGGTCTTTAAGCTCTAAAATATTTTGATTGTATTGATTTCTTTCCTCGCTGCAAGCATGTAGATTTTCAGAACTAAGATTTTTAACAAAACGCTTTGTGATAGTGAAATGTAAAGATAACCTTTAACGAAATATCGAAATTAAAGACGAACAGCAAGAATTTCGGAGAAATAGTAGTGATGAGCAAAGCAAGACCAAGACCAAGACCGGGCTAGTCTTGGTCTTGGTCTTGGTCTTGCAAGCCAAAGGAAGGTCTTGATCTTGGTCTTGGTCTTGCACCACCCGGTCTTGGTCTTGGTCTTGGTCTTGGTCTTGCTGCAAGAGTCTTGCTGGTCTTGCTTTTTTTGGTAGTAATAATTTAAACTAAGTAATATTGAATAAAATATATTTTTTTAATACTTAAAAATTAATAAAGATGGAAACTGTATTTTCTGCATTAAAATTATAAAATATGCCAATTTTAACTTTACAGTACGTTTCAATTATTTGATCAAAAAGCAGATTTTTAACGGCGAGGTTTATTTATCTATGCTTTATTTTTAGTTGAATTGAGACACAACCTATTTTTATACATTTCGTGGCACATAGAAACATTTTAGTGGCAAAAACTATTTAAATTTTCTTTAAGGAGGCATATAAAATTAAAAGAAATACAAAACTATGTACTGTGTAAGCAGAAAAAAACTTTTAATTTCAACTAGATGTAAAATTTCCGTAAACATGATTCTGGTATGTTAACATTGGTTTCTGATTTAGAAAGATTTTCAAATAATATGAATTTTTATCTTTAAATTAGTCAAACATTTGCCGAACAAAGTTTGTACAAATACTTTATAAACATTCTGCACACACAAGGTGGCTGGATGGTGCGATAAAGCTCGATATTTCCAAAACCCGTTTATTATGGTAAAAAACTGAATAAAAAAAAATTATAAAAAAGGGCGTAAAACGTACAATTTTTTTCTATACCACAATTTTCCGAAGTATCCACTGCCACTCAAGAAAACTCCCTTATTTTTAGCATTTAACCTAAAATATGAAGTTTATGACAAAAAATCCAATTAAAAAAGCACCACCCTGTATATTATGCTGTAAAATTGTTAAACTGTCATATAGAAGTAATGTCAACGTAGATGGTTTTAAATTAAATTTTCGATTTTGTTAAAAATGACGTCAATATTATTCTTTTAGCATTGTTTTACCTTTTACGTCAAAACCGGAAGTGATTTTAAAATCCATTTGTATAAAAATTATTCCTATAGGACATAGGACATGAAAAATATATTTTTTTCTAATTCCCCTCTTTTACATTTATATTAGTTTTACGAAGCAATGTAATGGTGCCACTTCTTACAGTGTGGAACAAAAATGTAAGTGGCATCAATAGATAGGTAATTTAAAAAAAATAATAATAAAGTTATTTTCAGCTTCTATAACTTTTATACCCCTAGCTTTTCTCTGTCGTGAACGGCTTCGGAGATATCCTGCTTTGTTGGACCATTGAGTCAGAACCCTATTATTTTTGAAACATGTTATTAAATTTACTCATAATCGTTGTTAAAGAACTGTATAAAGTAACAAAGTGTCCATTTATTTATTATTTTAATAAAAAAAACCTGTTACTTATAAAATAATCACCCGTTTTGGCTGTTCTCGCCACACACAGTAAAAAATTTCAGGCAAAATTTTACACCAAAAGTAGTCTATATAAGTCCACACCAGTTTGTGTCAATTTTACACTACGTATATTGGTAGCTTATACGAAAAGCATCGTGTAAAATGTACACAATGATGAGTTACATATTAGACACTATAAAGTGTAACTTTTACACCTGTTAATATTTAATATACACACTGCCGTGTAATTCATAATGAGATGAACCTATTGGAGAACACTCGCTCGTGTTAAATTTACCCGATGCAATATGAATTACACGGCAGTGTGTTTATTAAACAATAACAGGTGTAAAAGTTACATTATAGAGTGTCTAATATGTAACTCATCATTGTGTAAATTTTACACGATGCCTTTCGTATAAGTTACCAATATACGTGGTGTAAAATATACACAAACTGGTGTGGACTTACATAGACCACTTTTGTAACAATCAAAGCTTAGCTACAATAAACGGAATGCAACGAAAGCCGGTTATAGCCAACTTCGTATTCTTATTTTCAAAGTATAAAAATAAATATTTTCCTTTAGAAATCGACAAAATTATTGTTACTATGCGTATATACACCATTTATTAACAAAATTATCATTGTAATGTACCGATGTCTTTAAAGAGACTTAGAAACACCAATAATAAATTGCTGTTTTAAACCGCCAAGAAGGAGAATTTTTGTCATTTCATGCTGATTTTCGATTTCTGTATTGGGTATAATGAGTTTCTCATGTACCCTTATCGTCAGTCTTAAATATCGTCCATTTAACTGTGTTTAAATATTTTAATTTACAGGCACATACATCAGCCATTTTGAAATATCACATGTAAAGGACGCGTGTTTGACTATAGCATAACTAAAATGGCCGAATTCTATTGTGGAAATAATAAAGTAGAACCAAACAAGTTGTGGCCACTGTTACACTACGCGGTGTAAAATCACACGATTCAGTGTAAATTTCAATATTGATGGTGTAGATGTAATGGGACTGGTGTGAAAAATACACATAGCCGTGTAAATTAACACAGAGATAGCGAAAAATACTTATTAAACACTACATGGTGTATTATAACATTTTACCAAATTAGTTTTGGTTAAGGGGCAGGTCGTTTACGAAAAAGGGGGTAATTTTTTTACACGCAACACGTTTATTACTCTGTAGTGTACAAATACACGCTATTTTTTTTACTGTGCATGTTTTGTCATTTCTGTTTGAGATACCTCTGTATATTAAATATAAATTTTAAATATTATAATATTTTTAAAAAAGTTGCAGAAGTGCAAGAGTCTTGCAGGTCGGTCTTGGTCTTGCGTAGTCTTGCACTCCTCGGTCTTGGTCTTGGTCTTGCATCTCGGTCTTGGTCTTGGTCTTGGTCTTGGTCGGTCTTGTCTTGGTCTTGGTCTCGGTCTTGGTCTTGCTGCAAGACCAAGACCCGTCTCATCACTAAGAAATAGGTCTAGAGCAGTAATAGAATTCGACACACCCGCTTTTGCAGGTTTAATCGATTTAACAAAAGTTTCAGATTGTGTCCGAGTGGAAATCATTATCAACCTCTTGAAGAAAAAACGAACCCCGGCAATAATTACAAAATCAGGATGCGATCTAAACACAGGCAATTCAACTCGAATTAAAGTTGATCATAAAACAACAAATGATATACCGATATCACAGGGTGTAAGACAAGGGGATAGCTTAAACCCGTTCCTGTTCAATCTGATTATAAATGAAATCATTGAAGAGGTTAGTAGTTTAAGAATGGAGGTACAGTATCATCAAAAAAGCATAATTTGCTACGCTAATGACGCGACAACATTGGGAGAAACGAAGGACAATATGCAAAGACAACTTAACAGATGCATTCAGATTAGTACACAATTTAAAATGCAAATATTAATCTCCAAAACAAGAGGTATAACATTTGCCAGGGAACCAAAGAGATGTAGGCCGGTCATAAATAAGGAAATTGTTAAGCAAGTCAAAACTTTTAGATACCTTGGAGCAGATATCTCTAGCGGCAACAAACCAATTAAAGATCTTAAATTCCAGATCAACACAGCCTCGTTAACATCAAGTTGAAACGTCATATGGAACAACTAACATATGAGCATCGACAGTAAAGTTCGAATATACAAAACATGCGTAAGACTTACCTATGACATCGAGACTAGAGCAGACAAAAACAAAACAAAAAGTATGTTAAGAACGACAGAAATGAAAACTCTAAGGTCAACAGCGGAAAAGACACTGCGGGATGCAATAAAACATTATGCCACCCAATCTAGCCATAGCCCGAAAATCTGACCAATCAAATTCGATGTGGCTATTTTAAGTGGCATAATGTTACTACATGCGGTATATCAGGGGTCAGAATGTAGGGACATTCTGTCCACAGGATGTAGCTATTTTTGGGGTCAGAATGTTATTACTTATTACATAGGCTAGATTTAGGGTCGGAATGTTTTAGGTGATAGAGCATAAGTATTATAAACAAACAATGTTTGATGTAAAAATATTTATAACTGATTTTTGTGCGAGTAATACAATTCTGATTTTTAGATTTTATTTTAATAAAATTATTATTTATACACTAGGGAACAAGAATGGAATTTGCCATTACGTTTTTAAAGACCTTGTATTATATTTCTTTTCTTGCGGATATTACTGATATATGAATGAAACAACAGCTTATATTTAGAATTATTCTGGCCGCCATCGATAATTTTAGGCGAAATTTTTGAATAATTAAGAAAATAAATTATCGATGGCGGTGATAATACAACACAAATAAATAATAATTTTACGTAAAAATGTCTTTGCATAAATTTTAACAAAGCTATGCGGATGGGAAATAAGCAAAACACGCGCACTTCTAACAGATAAATGCAAACAGGCCGTTCCGACATTCTGACCCCTGATCTACCTCATGTAGTAACATTATGCCACTTAAAATAGCCACATTGAATTTGATTGGTCAAATTTTCGGGCTATGGCTAGATTGGGTGGCAGAATGTTTTAATGCCTACGGGATAGAGTGAGGAGCGCAGCATTAAGAGAGACCCGCAAGGTGGAAAATGCGAAAGCGCAGAAGATACTGGCGGGAAAAAGAATGGACTCCGAAAGAATAGCCAAGATTGTGCTAAGTGGCAATCCAACTGGTAAAAGGCCAATCGGAAGACCACCAAAAAGATGGAAAGATAGTTGGACATCTCTATCGTAGGAGAACCAACAACACTGACCAGCCTTCGAAATTAACAGCCAAAAGGTCTTTATAAAGAAGAAGAAAAGAAAGAAGATGCTTTGTGGGCTTGCATTTTTATATGTCTGGGTTTACTACAAGATTTAGAAAACCATGGCTTGTGATTTGAAGGTTTGTGAGGTTCTTTTTGCTATGAGGAACATATGAAGGTCTCAATGCCCAGTTGAATTGTTTCGGTAGTTTGTTTAAAAATTTCAGAGAAATCGTGAAAAGAAAAACAGGTAGGATCCCAAGAGTAAATAGGAAAGAAATCTCTCAGACCGTTCTAGTCAGCTTAGTTGTAGTGCCAGACACTAAGCGGCGCTATGCATTTAATTACCTCGAAATGTGCAGAGTATGGTACAGTGACCAAACAGGATCTAAGCGAAGAAGCAGAGCAGTTAGTGATTTGGGTAAAGTTTAAGGCTGAAGGTAGGAGAAAGATCTTATGGGTTTCAATTACGATTGTACGCCTGAGGAAAGTGGATAACTTCCATAATAAGATTGATGAGTGAGTTACTAACTGCTAAGATTTTAGCAGCTTTGGATAAATTAAAATCACAAAGAACAATTACTTTGGCCAATGAAAACTGGAAAATGATAGTGTAAATCTTTATTGAAAGGAAGTCAAGAAACTTGATGTGGGAATCATCACAAGGAAACTAGTATAAAAAGGAGATGAATTCGGTAGAAGACCTAAAAGTAAAATAAGGCTAAAGAATGTCGGGCCTAACCGATTCGAGGTTAGATATTCTAGCATAAGCTAGCACGCACGCATGGGGATGAAATAAGAGAGTTCTAAAGCTGATTTAAGTTTCGGGTAACAAAAGGATGAAGGGTTTAGATAAGTGAAGGTGATAGTAAACCGAGTAAAGATTGAAGTAAAGCTCACAGATGTTTGCGAAAGAAATTATACTTTTTGAGAGTGGCCACCCAGGATTACCTCTCACTTAAAGATCCAGAATCCTGAATACTTTACTCTTAAGTGGGAAATCTTTTTTTTTCAGTTTTATTATAGAAGAAGAGACAAAAAAGCAGAGAAAGAAGAAAAACTTAACCACACCCCAGGACTGGAAACGTCTCTTTAAACTTTACAAATCTTTTAAAAGGCATGTGGCATCCCATCAGGCGAGGAAAATCTTACCTACCACCTGCTACGCAATTTGGTTTAATGTACATTTTCCGGGATTGATATGGTAAGGCTCTCATTTCATACACCCTGTACATTCCAACAATCAGGTAAAAAAACTCTTAGAATTTTAAAAAATGAATAAAAATAAGTAGGAATAATAATGGGGAGATAAGATATTCTAAAATATTACTTACAAAATAGTTAATAAAATACCTCTGGTAGAAATTAAAATATTTTTTAAAAAGATCATAATTAAACGCAACCCTTTGAGGTGCCTTATGAAATAAATTAAATATTTTTAAGTCTAGGTAGATAAAAAGATAACAAAAATTATTGATATTCATGGTCATATAAACAATAATTTATCTTTTGGAGGGTCTTATTTTTTTAGAAAGTGTTTGTGACGCATCAAATAAATAATTATAGTTAGAATAAAATTTTGGATTTTCAAGGTTTATGTAAATGCGAGAATGTTTTTGTTTATCTTAAGACAGTCCACAAAGTCTAAAAGCCTAAATACTAACGTACCGTGGCTGTTTTAAGTAAAGTAAGAGGTAATTTATCAGTGGCGACTCGTGCCTTAGTATATCAAGGGGCTATTTTAAAAAAGAACCTCGGACAATACCGGTAATAGGTTCGGTACCAATTCTGAGATCTCCAGCGTTAATTTGGTAAAAGCTAGAAGAATGACCATCTACCAAAACTGATATTTGTGGTCTAAAATGTTCGTGGTCTCGACCAAAAAGGGCAGTGCTATCGGCAAACTTTTGTTAGTGCTTGGTTGGTACAGTTGCGGGCGAAAAATTCCGGACACTTAGGTTAACATTTTCTGTCATATTTTCGAAAATGCGTAAACTGGGTTTTTATCCTTAAGGCCTGGTGCAATTAGAGAAAAAACTTGATTTTTTTAAAGTAGGTAACTTTTTTTATCAAAAAGCAAAAAAAATAATAAAAAGTTTGACATTTGATGCACTGACAAGAATAAAAAAAAGGAAACAATTTTTTTTTAAAGTTGTCAAAATTAGACATCTGGTATACCGTTGAACGCAGAATGTTTAAGGAAATTTAAGAATGTCTGTACATATACATGGTGTCATAACCAAGTCACAGAAACTTACGTGACTACGTCAAAAAACGTCAATTTTAACATCAGGTATTGTAAATGATTACTTTTCTAGCTTTTCCCAAGTTATTGATATTATACCCCAGGGTTCAGAACTAGCGCCAACTGTATTTCTTCTTCACATCAAAGATTTTTTTCTCTTCCACAATTAGTCCCATCCTTGGTGTAGCTGACAATAGTACATTACTATAAGATTTAGCTTTTAAGACTAAGTTGGAAAATATGCACAGGGTAACGCAGATTTCTTTTACAGGACCTTAAATTTTTGTTGGTTTAAGACACCAAAAATCTTGTCCGGTTTAATGTTTCAAAAACACAATTATCTCCGGTGTTGCGAAAAGATCTGCCAAAATTTATCCTTAAATTATGAGCAGCTGAGCTCTGCACAACAAAGTGTCATTTAGCTTCGTAGGCGTTGGTTTTAAAAATAAACCTAATTGAGAGAGTGTGATTTTTAGTTAAAAATAGTATATTAAAGTATAAGCGGATCTTTTTTTTTCTTGAGGGGAAAGATTATGCTTACCCTGCGACTATTTCACACGGGATAGTGTAATACTCTGTGGCTCTAACCAACAGTCTACACACTAAAACCCCTCTTTCTCCTTAGAGTGGCCTTGAAAGGTTACGGAGTCGTCTGACATTTTATCATAACCTTTGGCCATCTTCATCTTTTTCCTTCCTCATTATAATATTCCTTATATATTCATAAACTTTATCGTACGTTTCCTTGTTTGTTAACATTACTCCGATGAGCAAGTGTTATAAAGAACAGTTATCCACGAATACCCTACGCTTTTTTTTTGTTTTTGAAACATTTGTTAGAGTAATATTTTATTTGACGTTATAAAGTACTCATGTCAGATCAATATTTTTTTCTTTAAAATGCCTGGCGTGCCAAAATTCGAGGTTAAAAGTTGACATTTTTGACTTCACATTTCTCGTGTTGTTGATTAATGTACCATTGAAATCTTTAAAACACGCGCGGGTTTAATATTGCTGGTAAAATATTCATCTACGACCATTTCAACCCTTTTATTGGACGCAAAGCGCTTTTCAAAAACATTTTTTTCAGGTGTGGAAAGAGGTGAAAATTTGAGGGTGCAAATCAGGAGCACAGGAGGGTTGGCCGAGAAAATTGTAGATCAAATCGTGCAGTTTTCCCACTGCCACCACACTTTTGTGAGCTGGTGCTTTGTCCTGGTGACAGAGATGATTATTTCTTTTTTGGGCCAGGCCTCCTTTCTCGAATTTTAACATCCAGCTGGTCAAGAAATTTAGAGTAATATTTGCCTGTAATTCTTCCTTTTTTTTTAATGTAATCAATTAACAGGATCCCTTTGGCATCCCAGAATACACTAGCATTGACCTTTTCTGGCAGATGCGATCGGCTTCGCTTTCTTTGGCGCTGAATCCCCGGCTCCACTGCTTCGACTGCTACTTGATTTCTGGCTTGTCGTGGTGGACCCATGTCACATTCATGGTGACAAATCTTTGCACAAAATCGGTCGGATCTCTCTCGTCTCGGTCCAAACATTGCTGCAAATGTTGTTTACGTTTTTACTTTTGATGCGCATTCAGTAAACGCATCCACCCAGGCCCTTCTTTCACTTATTGGAGGCCCTGGACACTTTAGAAGATGATGGGGCCCCTGTTATTATGATAACGGAGGACTATTTTACTAATGCAGGTAAAAAGAATAGATAACTGGGTTTGCTTTAAGGTGTATGTTTGTTTTGTACAATCTTATTATAAAAAACATAAATCAAATATTCTACTATTTTCTGTAATATCGGTTATTCGTTGAAGATCTGACAGAAACTAGGGGGTTCCATGGATGATGGTGCCCTGGGCACTTGCCCAGAGTGACCAGTGGAAAATAGGGGCCAATTTTTCGTGCAAGTTGTTTTGCACCCTTTACTCTCCTATCACCCAGCACGATATTGTGCACCTTTTTGTTAGTTTTCGATGTGGTTGCAGTTTTAATCCGTTCTTCATGTGGGTGCCCACTTTTTAACGATTAAAATCGTTAACTTCGAATAAATTTATCCATCCAAAACAGAAAATTTGATTAATTTTAAAGAAACACGCGCAAGACTTGTGTTGCAAAGATTTATACAGGGTGTCCCAAAAATAAGCGCGCAATATTTCTGGAGTGTAACCTAGACCCCAAAATAAGACTTAAAGTTTATATAAACATGCTCCTAAAAACCTCTCGTAAGGGAACTAGAGCCTCTTAAAGGGGGCACCGTGAAGATGGATTTTTTCAAATATTTCCGAAACACCTCAATATAAAATTACAATAATTTGGTAGGTCTTGTATCATTTCGAAGACGTACTTGATAGTGTATTTATTTGTTTTATTTTTTCCTAGAGGCGTCACCCGCAGGGGGCATCGGCTATTTATTGCCCCATTTTTTTTTATTTGTTAATTATGCATAGTTTAAATATAAATTTTGTATTTTTCATACATTTTTATGAAAAAAGGTGCTCTTGTTATGTCTCGATAGAATTAACCGTTTCCGAGTAAAATGTATTTGAATATAAATCATATCTGAAAAATTACTAAGTTTGAAAAGTTTTAAAATATTTCATTTTATTTACCGTTAATAATAACCTAACATTTGAGTATTAAAGATGCCTGAAAAAGTTAGTGTGAGGTTTAATCCAAGAAAAATAAAGAAGGGAACCAAAAGATAGTGGAAAATATTATAGGCAACTATAAAACAAAGCAACATTTTAATAAATAATGTATAAACATGAACTACATCCTACATCGTTGGTTAGGAATTGATGTTTTTAAAAACTAAAAATTTACGGCCTAGTGCAAACTAATAAATAAACATGTTGTAAGACCCATAGTCATTTTTTTATTAATTTAGACTTTAAGCAAATGCTCCAATAAATCCCCATTTTGCCGGATACAAAACCTAGCTCTACGTCTCATGTTTTGGAAAGATCGAAGAATTTGAAACTCATTTTGTCTGATCTCATTGCCAGCTAAGTTAATCCTATCTATTAACTCCTCACGGGTATCTACTTCCGTCGCGTAGACAATGTGTGTCATACAATCCAAGTTTAAAGGTTATGGCCCATTCGATCAAAAAATGTCCAGCCCAGTATGAAAATAACTGTCACAGTTGGCCCCGCCGATTCTGCGCAATAACAAAATTCCACGAAATAATTTAATGTGTTGCCTACTTACACACTGATAAATCAGTGTAAGTTAGCCAACACATTATAATTTTATGAGAGCCGGAGTACCGTTTTTTGAATTGATCAAAACCTTCTTATTTTAGTGATTAGTGTTTATTAAATTGTGACTATAATTTTGTGTTTATTGTTTGTTACTTATAATATCGTAACAAATGACTAGAGGTTGTATGGTTTTGTCTTAAATCCAAGGGTAACATACCCGTCTTTTTAACTTTAGGTGAATATTTTTTATATTTAAATTAGGTGCTTCTTATAAGAGTAACGTTAGGTAACCGAATAAATAAATAATATATCAATAATTATGAATAATAGAAAATGAAAATTTCATAGGAAATATTAGTGAGAAAAGTAAGCAATCTTTACTATCTTTTAGATGATTTCCAACAATGTTTGGTATTTTGGTTATTAAAAAAATAAGGTTTACATTTAGGTACCTTTATTTCATTTAATAATTTAGTACACTCTTTTAAAGGATCAAAATTGTTGATACGGGCAGACCAGACAAATTTTAATATATACAGGTCCCTCTAATTGAATGAAAGGAAAGTACATTTTGATAGGTTTTGGGGCGCTGATTCAAACTAAAAAAAAAATTCGGCAATGTTTCGTTTTCGAGATATTCTCATCACTATTGAAAATCAAACTAACCTTATTTTCACTATTCATTCTTGTTTTTTGACAAATTCTTGATTTTTTACACAAATTGGCACCAACTTTTCAAACACCTTTTAAAAACTTTTTATGTTTATTTTACACTTTTATTTTTAAGCAAATATGGATGCTGCCTTTGAACTTAAAAGTTCGCAATTTAATGGAAAAAAGATGTAAAATAAATAAAAATACAAGGTTTTAAAAGGTGTTTATAAAATATCGTGTGCCACTTTAGTGTAAAAATCAAGAATTGTATACAAAAAGAAGGGAGAATATAGTGAAAATGAGGTTAGTTTAATTTTCAACTTTGATAATGAAGATCTCGGAAACAAAACGTTGCCGAAAAGATATTTTTTCAGATTTGTAATCAGCGCCCCAAAACCCCGTATACCCCAAATTTGATCAAAATCGGAGAGGAGGCGACTTTGAGACAATACCATTTGTTTAAAAATAAATTAGATTTTTGGTTTCTTAATCTTGCATTATCAACTTTTTAAGCTCGACATATTGTACACACAAAATTTTAAGGATACTGTTACAATGGTACCCAGGTACCAAAGGCTAAACATTTTTAACCACTGTTATTCTGTTTCATGAATATTTGTTAAATTGTGAAAAGTACTTAAAAAAGCAGTTATAAAAATTTTCACTTTTTAAGGGAAACCAAAATCTTAGGATTAGATTAAACCATTTACACTATCTTCCCCTTTTCTTTTACCCAAAAAATTGGTGATAAGTACATAATACTATCATACAATGTTTGAAGTTTTTTTAAAAAAAAATCGTGTTTTTATTTTTTACAAAGATTTTTGGTAAAAATACAAAACTTCCAAAATATCGACCATTTAAATAGAAGGCAGTAAAGTGGCGCCATCTATTTTTTTCCATATTATATCAGATGATATAAAATCTTATTACACAATAATTTTAAATATTCTATAGTAGTATCTAATTTAACAACAATTTTGAAAAAAAAAAAAAACATGAAGTTAATTTGCATTTGATGATGTCAATTTTATAGATAGTAACAAAAATTTGGAAACCGGCCCTGACCTACTATTCATTGCGCAAACCGGCGGGGCCAACCCCCTATTCCCGCGCCCCACCCTGGAAATTTTTTCTACAGTATTGGGCTTCCATACACCTTTAAACTTCCTTGGTGTCATATGACCCCAAAAATAATAATCTAACGGATTATAGTCCGGTGACCGGGCTGGCCAGTAGGGTGGGCCGAAAAATAGTCTTTTCCAAAAATTTTCAAATTTTGTTTTGGAATAGAACGCAAAAGTTGCCATTTGTTATTCCAACCAAAATGTTTATTAACGGTTTTTCAACTGTAACAAGTCTTCTGTCCCCTACCGGGACTCAAAATTTTTAAAAAATTTCAAAAATAGACATTTTGAATTTCGACTTGGAATAGCAAACAGAAGTTTTCTTTCCATATTTCGACCAAAATATTTATCTGCAGTTTTTTTATTGTATCAAGTCTTCTGCCCCCTACCGAGCCTTGAATGTGCGATAACCATAAACCAACATTCTAAATTTTTTACCAAGACAAGTAAACATTCAAAGTAAAATTTTTAGAATCTGTCCGCTTTTAATGGCAAATTAAAAAACCTGCTATGTGCATATATTATTAGTAAAAATTATTAAATGCTGGCCTGAATACTGTCCTGTCAATTATATTTGTCACTTGATGCCCCATCGGATGCCGGGGTTGCCAGGGCGGGTGAATTTTGGGCTCGTCGTTTATTTAATTCTATTATTAGACAAACGTGGCGCGTGTATTTGTTATGGCGAGATACCGAGTGTCCTTTATTGGGGTCCCGGCAGATTGCAAAGATAATATTCTTCCTACAAAAGAAAATGTTCCGTTTTTTTTTGGATAAGGTATCCCCCAAAACTCCACCCCGGGGAAAAAACCAACAGTTTCAGAAATTTCGAGCATACGGGGTTTACAAGATCCTAATATTATGGGAGAAAGCGTAAAATTCTACAGTCACACGTAAACGTGGTTTTAACTTATTAAAATGCAGCATGATAAATATTCAAAGATTTTGGGTACCCCAAAGTCAAAGGAATGATAACTATGTTTTTAAAGGGTTATAAAGCAGAGAACAAGAAACTATTCGACAAAGGCGTGCAAGTGCGAAAAATTTAAGAATGTTCTTGTAGCAAAAAAAAAAGGTAATTTTCAATTTTTCTTTTTACGGGATTACTCATCTAACAGATGATTATTTTTACATGTCCCCAAGAGAACGGGGTTTCCATGGATCAGAGGGGCCCAGAGAAAATTTAAGGACGTGTTGATCCAAAAGAAAAAAAAAAAATAGTAAAAGGTTTAAAAGAATTGAAAAATGTAAGAAAGGGAAAAGTCGCATAATATTTTTTGTCCTGAAAACGATCAAAGACTTCTTTGAGATATTAGCTAATCTGCGTTTTATTTCTAACTTCGTAAGCTTTAAAATATTTTCCCTTTAAAATTTATAAAAAAATGAAACTCCAAAATAATAACTTAAAATTTTCCACACTTAAAAGTGTGACAATATGGATTATCAACGATCGCAGCAGTAGGCTAAGCTGTTTTAAAAGTTGTTTAAAAAATAATGTTCGATAAATAATAGACAAAAATAAGTTAAGAATGAAAAAATTAAAAATAAGTTTGAATTGAAAAGCAACAACCAAAATGCTTTTTTTATTCGAAAAATAAAACATTACTACGAAAAAAAATAACAGACTTCTGAATAATTTAGTTAAGAAATTTACGCTTCCCCAGAAGTTCAGTATTTCTAGGCCCCTGGCCTTTTCCCTGGATAGGAAAGATCTTGAAGAATTGTTGACTCCCTACAAGAAATAAATGACCTTAGGGTTAAGCAGGGGGTGATGGCCCCCATGAACCAAAAAAAATGGTATCCTAACGAAATAAAATTAGGATTCCCTTAAACGACTCTGCCAACTCCAGCCAATGAACTACCTTTGGACTCTTTTCAGCATATTGATGGCAAACAGTCGGTCCTAGTGGTTTTCAGACCCTGGGCAAATTGATAGTTCACTGTGAAAATTTGCCCGTTATTCAATATGAAATTATCGGCTGTAAATTACGGAAGTAGAGTTTGCTTAAGTACCGATCAAAGATATCTGTACAAAATTTGCTTTGCAATATCCTCTGGTCAATATTCTGCAGACTTAGCAAATCAGAATCCAGGAAAAGTCAGTCATTCCCGATGGCTTACTTTGGCAAATCGGTTATTGCGGCTGTATATTTCCACAGAAGAACCTAGTTCAAATTTAAAGGAATTGACAACTTATATCCTAAAAGTTTATGCACCGATGTGGTTTGCAATTAAACAGAACCCATCTTGTCCAAATGGGACAAAACATGTTTGGCAATCTATTCAGCTAAGTCGATATTTAAGGAACGAGTTGCGAGCAATCATCGATTCAGTTATACAACGCAATGCATTTTTCGCACACCCGGAAAACATATTATTATGTTTGCTACATGACTCTCGTCCCTTCATCAGAGAACTTGCCTTGACGATTTTAAAGCCAAGAAAAGGAAAACGGAAGTATCCGTCCATAATACGAAACTAAATTTTGATGCAGAAGACTATACTAATCTGATAAACTGGCACAACATTGACATTACTCCGCCCCCATTACTTCGTGATTTAAAACTAGATGAATTAAAAAATATTTTAAAAGAAACCCCGGATAAATTCATTGAAGTATCATCTTTTCCCTGTCACACGCAAGCAGTTGAAAGATGCGTAAAATTGGTAACTGAAGCTTTGTTGTTAGTTGTTGGCCTTAAAAAGCGAGATGGATTTATAAAAGCTAGGTTAGACTCTCGAAAATGAATGCCAAAATTTGAGATCAAAAAAGACTTTTCACAATAAATATCTCTCTTAAACACTTCATTATATTTGTTTTTAGAGTTTGTTATTTGCTTTTCTTTTTGATAATACAGTAGAGAACGTAATGTAAAAAATGTAAATAAAACTTATTCCATTGAAAAATTAGTATTTTTGGCCTATCTTTATTTTAAGTCCCGGTAGGGGGCAGAAGATGTAATGCGATAAAAAAACTATAAATAAATATTTTAATCGAGGTAAGGAAAGGAAACTTTCGCATGCTATTCCCGATCGAAATTCCGAATGTCGATTTGCAAAATTTTTTGAAATTTTTGGTCTTCGGTAGGGGGCAGAAGACGCATTACAATTAAAAAATTGTTTATAAACATTTTCATTGAAATAACAAAAGGCAACTTTTGCGCACTATGCCAAAACAAAATTCGAAAACTCGATTTTTCGGCCCACCCTACTGGCCAGGCTACTGGCCCACCTCTGCCTATCCATCTATCCGGATAATTTTCGTTTAGCCAATTTCGTACCGGTCGACCAAAATGGGCTGGAGCCCCATCATGTTGAAAGTACATACCCACTCTTGCAATTAATGGTACTTCTTCTAACAGACCACAAAGTTGATTTTGTAAGAAATTTAAATACAGTTCAAAATTAATTCCATAAATTTACAGAAAATTTATGCTGAAAATTTGTTCGCCGTATTACTTTGGGATTTTCACTTGCCCAAAAATGGGTATTATGGCAATTAAAAACCTTGTTTCTGGTAAATATTGCTTCATCAGACCACAAAATTTTTGACAAAATTTGAACGTTGTTTAAAATCCATCTGCCAAATTCTACCCGAGCTGGAAAATCTTCAGGCGTCAAATTTTGCACCCTTTGAAAGTGAAACGGATGGAGACCCTGCATTTGAGTCATTCTTCCTAACTAAAAAGATAATTAAGGTAATTTTTGTTATACTTGCTACTTACGTTGTTATTACAATGGATTTGGGAATATTACTATCTCTGGAGAGTGGCCTGATACCAATTTGAGGATTTTCTTCTATGCGGTTTAGAGCATTTTCCAAATTATAATCCCCCATTGGTCGTCCCTGCCCGTGAAGGCGTCGAAAAGACCCAGTTTCTCTTAAATTCCTATGCACATTTATGAATGTTCTGCGACCGGGTATATTTCGATTTGGGTATCGTCTTCGGTATTCATCTACTGCGGCAAGCGCACTGCCATTACAGAAACCATACACAAAATGAATGTCTGCCAGTTCTTGGTAACTAATGCTATTGAAATTTAATCGAGACAAAAATAGCAAACGACAAATATTACCATTGAGAGAGGCCTATTGTTTATGCACCGCCTACTTTTCAAAAATTTAAATTTAAATGTGTTTTTAAAGCGATTATTACTGACTAATTCTTTTATTTTCAAATCCATTTTACTCGAAAACGGTGAATTCTATCGAGACATAACAAGAAAAAAAAATAAAACAAATAAATACACTATCAAGTACGTCTTCGAAATGATATAAGACCTACCAATTATTGTAATTTTATATTGAGGGATTTCGGAAATATTTGAAAAAATCCATCTTCACGGTGCCCCCTTTAAGAGGCTCTAGCTCCCTTATTAGAGGTTTTTAATGGCATATTTTTATAAACTTTTAGTCTTATTTTGGGGTTTAGATTACACCCCAGAAATATTGCGCGCTAATTTCGGGACACCCTCTATATACAAACTACTTAAGCAAACAAGTTGAAGCTTGACATACGAACTATTGACATGTACCGCAAAAAGGAATACTTTACATAACACCTTCAAAAAGCTCCGATTCCTCTTCCAGAGTCAATAATATTTTTCCCTTTAAATCAATATATTTAGTACTGGTCCCAAATTAGACTCTCTTTCTATTATTGTTGCTACGTCTGAAGAATGGGCCTCCCAATCTTTGCATATTTGATTACATTTAAATAATTAGCTTTATTAAGGCACTTTTAACATCCAAATGTTTAAATCCCGTGTTAAAAAACTACCTTTTATTATACTTAGAACACCCACGGTACGTTAGTACTTAAGCTCTAAGCATTCATAAAGGGTCCAAAAATTAGAAAATAGTTATTATGCAACCAGTTAGGAAAAGTTTCATTTTGTGTAACGAGTTTAATTTCTGCGAGCCGAGCGTAGCCAGAGCCCGCAAAGTAGCGCAAGTTACACAAAATGAATTTTTCCCAACGTGTTCCATACAAGATTTTTTCTAATTTGGAATGAAACTGTTTTTATTACAAGAAAATAAAAAAAATTGATATAATAGTTTTTCGAATGCTGTATTTAGTTCGGTTGCTAAGCGTTGTTTAATAGCGGCGTCTTTAGTGACATACTACTGAAAAAGTTTGGTGGCTTATTTCCAAAGTAAAGTGGGTAAGTTGCCTCCGCTCCGATTTTGACCAAATTTGGTATACGGGTTTTTTTTTTGGGGCGCTGATCATAAATCTGAAAACAAATTTTTCAACAACGTCTCTTTTTTAAAATATTCATTATTAAAGTTGGAAATCAAACTAACTTTATTTTTATAGCATTGCGAAGTGTTAATGTTAGAGACCGCAGCCATATTTGCTGATAAAATCCATAGTGTATACATCGTTGCGGCGTTTGAAAACGGAGGTTTACAATTAAATTAAAATAAAAGGTGTAAAATATATACAAAAAAACAAATTTTTAAAATATTGTATGTCAATTTAGTGTATAAATCAAGAATTGCAAAAAAGAATTAGGAATAGTATAAATAAGGTTAGTTTGATTTTTATATTTGATGATGAATATCTCAAAAGAGAAACGTTGCCGAAAAATAGTTGAGTTGTAAAGTAAGACTTTCCACTTCAGACAGATTCTGGTGTTGACCTTCTAAAAATAAAAACAAGACGGAGGTTAGAAATCAAATACGGTAAACAAAAAAAAAAAGCTTAAAACATTCTTGGAAAGTCCAGTAAGGTAGGAATAACTAATATTTCTCAGCCAGCAAATATCAATAAAACTTTGTCATTTAGTGAAATAATTAATCTTAGTAATTGTACTAATTGTGTTGTAAACATTTACAATTAAAACAATTTTTAAGTCTCTTTATATCGTTAGTTACGATTTTTTTATTAAGTATTTTATTATATATTTGTTTATATTCTCTTTGTGCAACTGGTGATAGAATGAACTTTTTGCAACTAGCTTTGAAAAGTTGTGCTTTTCAACACTAGTGTTAAAAAGAAAAACATTTCAATACGCCGGTCAGTTTTAAAAAAGGTCACTTTTTACGTCAAAATTTAAAAAAATATAATCAACAATGCTTAAAACCAGTCAATATAAATCAAAAATTGTGTCAATGGGGAAAAAAGTAAGTTTAGAACAATAGTGATGCGGAACGTGTAAAAGAGATTACTTTATCACAGTAGAAAAAAAAATGTTTCTTTCATCAATTTATAAATTAGTTTTTTATCAAACCAAATTATTATAATTTAAAAGAATTTAAAATGCGTCATATTTTTATAATGCTAAAATAAACAAATTTTAAGAGAATAATGTCCAGTGTTTTCTATTCATGCATATTTTATGACCAAAATAATCTCACCATTAAGCAAGATAAGGGCCAAGTTCTCATCCAAAAATCTCTTAAAGTACTGAGATCTAAAATTAAATCAAATTCTCGTTTGACTTTGACAGAATATTGACTTTTTGTTGTTTGGCATTTTGGACATTTACTGTCCCTCATTTTTGTTTTCTAATTAGTACAGTGTGTGGGGAGAAAAAAGGTGTTTGACCTCCGAATTTTATTTGTATAGTTTAAATTTTCATAAAAATTTGGAAATAATTTGCTTTTACCCTCAAGTTCAAAGTTTATATATGCTTTATTATTTTTATAGTGCTTTTTATTTTTAGGGGGTAAAACCAACCCCTTATTCCAAAAGATTTAAAAACAATAGAAATAGACATTATGTAACTTAAAATTGTAGCTAAATATGTAGAATTAATATATTTTTATGTTGAGAGTTATAACTTACATTATATTTGTAACGTTTCAACCGTTGAAAATTACCTTTAATAACGAAATTACAAAAAAAATGTTTGTATTATACTTACCTGAAAATACTACATTTTCAACTGTGTATAAAATACAGTAAATATGACATTTTCAGAACGGCGCACGGAATTTTTTCCCGATCCCTCTTTCCGTGCGCTTATACAAAAATCAATCCATAGAAACTGTTCATAACAACGATTTATTTATTCATGACATATTTTATTTTCTGTCAGTGAAATTTATGCCATTTTCAAAAAATAAATTCAGATTTGGAAGAAAATCCGGATATTCCCGATATTATATTACAAATCCAGGTTGAGATATGAACATAAATATCACATTTTTACCGAATGGTGGACTCAGAAAAGAATCAAAATTGTGAGTGACGATATTCTCTTAGTTTGTTTTTTTGAAAAAGCCAAATCTATGAAGTCATCCACCTTATGGAGTCGATTCTCAATGTTAAAGAGTTGTTTGGCAATAAAAGAAAATACTCACAACCAATATCCAAAAACTATCGCTTTTTTGAAATGACAAGCTGTAGGATATGTACCAAAGAAATCCAAGGTTCTTACATCAGAACAAATAACCAAATTTTTATGTGAAGCTTCAGATGGAAAATATCTACTAGCAAAAGTAATTTTGATGTTTGGCATCTTCGGCGCATGCCGCAGAGATGATTTAATACGTTTGAATTTAGACGATGTGGAACATAATGAGCGTTTCCTTTTCGTGTTCTTACGAGATGGAAAAACTCACCCGTCAAGAAGTTTTACCATTATCAATGAAAATCGCAAATTCAATCCCTATACCCTTTACCGTAAATACGTAGATCTCCGCCCTAAAAATATGGAGAGTAGAAGATTATTTGTGGCATACCGAAACCAAAGATGTTATACTCAACATATTGGGTACCATACTATCAGTGGTATTCCAAAACTTGTTGCAAAATACTTAAAACTAAAAAATCACGAAGAATATACCGGACATGGGCTAAGGCGTTCTTCGGCTACCATGTTGGTAGAAAGCGGCGGTGATTTGCTCACTTTGAAAAGACACGGAGGATGGCTTTCTTCCAATGTAGCAGAAGGATATATAGAGGAGTCCATACAAAGAAATATTGAAGTGTCCCAAACTTTGTTTAGGCCTTGTAACTTGGAAACTACAAAATCCGTAAAAGTCAATCAAGAGAACCAAAACATACACAAACACTCCGTTTTAACATCTTTAGTTCATCAAAAAGAAATACAAAAGGGATCGAGCTTCAAAAATAATACGAATTTTACAATAAATATAAACATTAGTCATAACGATTTCCTCCAAAACTAATTTTCTTAGATTTAATTGGCTTATAATTTTTTTGTTAATTTGTTTTACTGTTTTAAAAATAAAAATAAATAATCGCATTTTTCTTAAATCATTTTTGCGATATTTTTTGTTTATGTTGTTTTCAGGTACCTAAGTATAATAAAAAATATTGTTCATTACACGTCCAGAAATGGATTTATCCGTTCTTGCATGACTTTCCGAAGAATTTGTCACGCGCGCACGGAAAAATCGTCATTTCCGTACTGGTAATGAAATATACTATTTTTTTCATCCTAAAATTATTTAATGACGCTTATATTGTAGAAAAAATATTTTAATAGTTTACGGTATCATAAATATTTAACTACAACAAGTCAACCCTTAAATAACCACCACTTATGAGATTTACAAAAAGAATTATTTTTGAGAAATTAAAATAATTGATGATACATATAATCCCGGAAATAAAGCTCAAAAAATGGCAAATCCCGCAATTTTTTTCATGCATCGACCTCAAATTCAATATCATGCCAATGGGCGCTGTTTGTTTTTTAAGAGCGAAAACTACCCCTAACCACTGGCCTTTCACCCTAGGGAAAAACTGAAGATGTAGCGGGTGAGTCAACGATTGCGCGGAGTAGCTTTATGCCTTGAGGATAAAATTTGTTGAAAATGGACTTTTGTAGTAAGATATGGTGGAATATTTTGCATATTTTAAAAATATTTTCATTTATACAGGGTGCGCCAAAAAAGTAGGATGCAACAAACTTAGATTTTTTTAAATCGATCACCCTGTATTTGAATGTATTTTTGAATGGTACGTGTAATTTCATAACTTTTTTATTATAGATTTTATACACGAACAAGTTATAGTTTTCGAGATAATTCGACTTATTATGAAAATTTAGCGCATTTAAGCACCTGTTTACTGTGAAAATAGTACTTTAATTTTGTCTCTAAGCGATTCGCAACTTGTGTTCTTAGTAAACAAGGTTAAAAAAACACACTTACATGAAATATTTAAAATCTTATTTACTGTTTCGGTTCAAAATCAGAAAATTTCTAATTGAAAAATCTCACTTTTTTCAAATGGAACACCCCTTATATTTTACTGTCATCTTACAGCTCGCCAAAAATTCTTCAAGTTTTGTAAAGGATATTCTATCCTTGTTCCTAATAGTTTTCGAAGTATTTTTATTTTTCCGGATTTTCGGTTCTCGTTAGAGAATCTTTTGTCAATATATCCCAGTGGCCATGGAAAACAAATGAAAATAATGTCACTGATACTGGATGACATTAACAATTAAATTAGATCAGTTTTAAAGTTAGTCATTTTTAATCTAGTTTAATGTTCAGTTACTTATACTCAAAATGAATTTTTCCAAAAAAGAACTAATTGATATGATTTATGTCTTGGGCGCGGCAGATAAAAATTGTCTTTTGGCTGAGAGATTATACAGAGCGAATTGTCCAGAGCGGCGAACACCTAGTCCTCGAAGTTTTCAAAATTTAATGAAACGTTTTAATTAAACCGGTAGTGTGAAACATTTAAAAAGTAAAGTTGTCAATAAAATATTTACAAATGATAAAAAAGAACTCGAAATATTGTTACAAGTTCAGGAGAATCCTCAAACTAGTAGTCGTAGGTTAGCCGCACTGTGTGATACGTCACAGTTACATCAGGATCTTCACGATGAAGATTTTCAAAGGCGCGTAACTTACTGCCAGTGGTTGCGTAGCCAAATTGAAGGAAACCGATTTTTTTTTAAGTTTTAATGTATTCAGATGAGGCTACATTTAGAAGTAATGGTGCTGTCAACAGGCACAATATGCACTATTATGCAACCGAGAACCCACAGTGGGTCCGTAAAGTTCAACACCAGAACCATTGGTCTGTTAATGTGTGATGCAGCATACTTCACAACAGAATTATAGAGCCATATTTTTTTAATGAAACTGTGAACTGACCTACTTATTATTTTTTTTTTGCAACAAGAGTTGCCAAGACTATCGGCACAAGTAGACTTTGACGAACGTCAAAATATGTGGTTCCAACAAGACGGTGCTTTCCCCCACTTTTATCGTAAAACGAGAGAATATTTGGATCAGCATTATCCTCAAACATGGATTAGCTTTTTCCTGTGGGGTTATGTAAAAGACAGAGTATATGTCACACGCCCTACGACAAGGCAGGACATGGAGAATAGAATTAGGTATGTATGTCAAACAATAACACCTGGCATGTTATCTAATGTCCGTGAAAATATCATAAGAAGGATTGACATATGTATTGATCAGGACATCTATTCGAAATTTATTAAGGAGAAGAAACTGATTTTTTTTGGAAGTTTCAGTTGCAAAATATTGTGCTAATGAAGTTTTACTGTAAATATAAATATTAATATTAATTAGGTTTATGGTTTTATTGTTTAAAATACCCTGTTATAATGTTAGCAATAAGATATTCCGTTTATGTCATGTTTTATTATGTTTATAAATTTTTTTATAAGTAATAAAATTGTTTCTCTGGAATAATGTGTTTTTTAATTTTCTTATAATAGTTTTAGTGTCATTTGCGTATGTTTTGACCAAATTGAGGGAATAAGCTTTAATAATTAATTCATAAATATGTGCTCCTGACAACTTCATGTAGTAAAGATCAGCTTTTAAGACGAATTTCGCAGTACTCAGTTACCCCTCAGTAAGATGTAGGTTACTGACAATAATATAACTTGCCTTTAGGATTTTGCTTTCCATGTTTACTTGACTCCATTGAAAAAAAATTCTCTAACGAGACAGAAAATCCGGAAAATTAAAGTATTTCGAAAACTATAAGGAGTAAGGATAGAATATCCTTTACAAAACTGGAAGAATTTTGGACGAGCTGTATGATGACAGTAAAATATAAAGGGTGTTCCATTTGAAAAAAGTGAGATTTTTCAATTTGAAATTTTCTGATTTTGGACCGACACTGAAAACACCTTGTAAAGAAGATTTTAAATACTTCATTTGAGTATGTTTTTTTTAACCTTGTTTACTAAGAACACAAGTTACGAATCGCTTAAAAATAATCCTACTTTTTTTGACGGATCGTGTATAAATGAAAATATTTTTAAAATATGCAAAATATTCCACCATACCTTAATACAAAAGTTCATTTTCAACAAATTTTATTTTCAAGGCATAAAGCTACTCCGCGCAATTGTTGACTTACCCGGTACTGGTGTCACCCATTTCCCATACGTGAAATAAAAAACCCCTCTGAGGCATACCTCTATATTACACTCGGTACAATTAAACTACGCCGTAATAAAATGCTTCTCCATGAATAATTTAAAAATAGATTAATGTTCCTTCAATCTAAAGAAAAGTAATTAAAAATAGTTTGTTAGTTTCCAAATTATTTAACTTTAAATTTAAAAAAAAACGACATTCCTTAATTTTCCGTTGCAGTGTATTTCCAAAAATATTTCCAAATATATATTTCCGGAAAATTTCCATCACTACTCATTTTACAACCCTGTACACGTGTACACAGTTGAAAAGTATTTCAACATCGTAAGTACACACATTTTGTTTAGGCACGTGCATACAAATAATCTTAAGTTCGAGGACAATGTTTATCGTAAATACCTAATTAAATTATAGAAAAGAGATTAAAAACTAAATACATATTGTTACAAATACTATCAAACACATTTGTACAGATATCTCATTCGCCTTGCACGTAACTGATAGTATTTTAGTTTTATACTGTGTAACTCATAGTCCAGTAAATGAAAGGACAAAGCTGTAAATAAATCTGTACAGTTTTTCCTTGTGGCGCAATTCTTAGGACTTCGGGGATGCTTTCGAGCGAAAAAAAGTTTATCAGAATTAACAGGTGGGAAAGGGCTGAAAATGGCGCCTCAAGGCCCAAAAATGGGTTTTCCGCTAATATCTGCCAAGATATGCAAATTGGAGAATTTTTGTGTAAACAAAAAATGAAGATCGCCTTGTAATCTACAAAAATAATCCCCATAATTTTTTTTGAAAAATCGATAGTTTTCGAGATAACGGGACCCAAAAGTCCCCTCATTTCAGCTGCCGCTCTACAACGAGAATGTCGCTATCTTCGTGGATTCACTTATAAGCGGGCGGACTAATTGTTCCTTTACTCGGGCAATAATGTACATTTTTTAATTATTCAAAATTCATCGGAATGGAAAAACCCGTACCTATCATTGCATGTGGGTTTGGTTCCAATCTGATTTTTTTAGAATATTAAAAAAGTTTTTTTTTCACAATATTTTGAGAGTATCTTATTAATTTGCTGATATTTTTAAAAAAATGGTTTCTTATTAACATTTATTTTTTATAATGGGACCTTCAATGATTCCATAAAATTTTCTTTGCCATCTTTTTTACGAAAAATATTTTTTTTTTAAAAATGGTAGGGACCATTTTTGTAGATCTTGAGTTGATCTTCATTTTTTGTTTGAACAAAAATTCTCTTATTTGCATACTTTGCAGATATTGGCGGAAAACTCATTTTTAAGACTTTGGGGGCCATTTTCGGCGGGTTCCCACGTCGCTCGAAAGCATCCGCAAAGATCTAAGAATTGCGCCACAAATGAAAACTGTACAAATTTATTTATAGCTTTGGTTCCTTTTAGGTCTTTAGTTACTGGACAAGTTACAACACAAGTTACGAATCGCTTAAAAATAATCCTACTTTTTTGACGGACCGTGTATAAATGAAAATATTTTTAAAATATGCAAAATATTCCACCATACCTTAATACAAAAGTTCATTTTCAACAAATTTTATTTTCAAGGCATAAAGCTACTCCGCGCAATTGTTGACTTACCCGGTACTGGTGTCACCCATTTCCCATACGTGAAATAAAAAACCCCTCTGAGGCATACCTCTATATTACACTCGGTACAATTAAACTACGCCGTAATAAAATGCTTCTCCATGAATAATTTAAAAATAGATTAATGTTCCTTCAATCTAAAGAAAAGTAATTAAAAATAGTTTGTTAGTTTCCAAATTATTTAACTTTAAATTTAAAAAAAACGACATTCCTTAATTTTCCGT
>JAHBCN010009464.1:0-34921 GCA_019359885.1 Listronotus oregonensis
AGATTTAGTGTTGTTAAGTGTTTTTAATTTTTAAAATTTATGAAATTAAACCCAACCTTTTTAATAGTTATCCCCTAAAAAAAAACTCAGTAACGTTAAAAAACGAAAAGGGTTTAAAAAAATTTTCCATGGGTTGGGGGCGAAACAGAACTAACCACTTTGTCTGCAGAGATATGAATTTAAAAAAAATTTTTTCCCGTACGGATTAAGAGTTTTAAAAGGGAAAAAAATCAATTTAGAATTTTGGAACTGGAAAATGCGTTTTTGGCATTTTTTCCACTTTTTACTTTTATTGTTAAAAAAAAGAAGCTTTTTTTTTGGTGCCTTTATAGTATTTAAAAAAATAATAATTGAATTTTTAATTCCATTTTGACATTTTCCCTTTAAATTCGTCATTTGCACGAAAACATATTTAAAAAACTTATATTTAATTTTAAAAAAAAAAAACTTAAAAAAAAAGGGAAAAAAAACCAATTTTCAATAAAAGTAGGAAAAGTTTACGTCCAATTAACTCGAAAATTTAAAAAAAGTTGACCGTTACCAGGTTTAATAGTTTTTTTTATGACTTTTTATAAGGTATGCGAACCTTGCTTCGCCCCCCCGCAATGTTTGATCAAAAATATTCTCGATAGGAAATCTAAATATGGAACACAAAACACCCGAAAAGTTATTGGATTCTACAAGCTTATGATTCAGAGTTTTCGTGTTCCTTATATAGTGAATATTTTTGATGAAGCAATGCTTGTGAATATCGTATTTAATATTGAAATTGAAGATCGGGGTGAATTGGCAAGTCGGTGTAACTGGATTGTCTATCGTTCTGCTTTTACATCTTTTTTAATTTATGTTAAAAACTAAAATTTTATTATTTTTTTTATGTAGCAAAATAAAATCAGAGAAGGTAAAATTTAATAAAAAAAGTATTTTTGTTTTTAAAAACATTGAATAATCGCCAAAAAAAATCAAATTTGTGTTCTATGACCTCAAAATAGGAGGTGTGCAAAATTAACAAAAAAAATACATTTTCATTAATCCGAATATCCAAAATAATATAGGGTTAGTAATTTAAAAAGGGGGGTTGATGAAAATGTGAGAAAATAACTTTTGCTTGTAAAAAATATTTTCATGTTTTGACGAAATTTTATCATTTATTTTCTAAAATGCATACGCCACTGGAATTGATTCCCCTGTCCCCACACAACCCAGGGCACTCTAAAAGCGAGCGATGCGTCACTGACAGAAATTTTGGACTTGAAGTATAGAGAGTTAATATTATACATTTAAAAGAATCGGCGGTGGTTTACCAGTTTTTATTAATGTTTCAAATTGAATCAGTGTACGTTTAATATAACGCTAAATATATAAATTGTTGTTTTTTCCAAAAAAAATTTAAAGGGATTTATTGTTGTTTTTAAATGCAAGCGTTTTTTTTTTACTTTCGCCCTATTTTAAAAGTGCAATTTTACGTCCGGTCAAAGTTAAAAAAACTAACTCAATTACACTTTTCCTTCTTCTTTTTAAGAATTCTTGATTTTTACACTAAAAAATTGGGAAAATTTTACAAATACCTTTAAAAAACCTTTTTTTATTTTTATTTATACTTTTTTACTATTTAATTGCAATATTTACTTTCAAATGCTGCAACCGTGTACCTATACATTAGAAATTATTCAGCAAACATGAACACCCCGTTTGAAAGAAAAACTTTATAATTTAATGAAAAAAAAGGTGTAAAATAAAGATAAAAAATGATTTTTAAAGGCTATTTATAAAATATTAGTGTAAAAATCATAAATTGTGTGCAAAAAGAAGGAGAAAAAATGTGTAAATGAGGTTGGTTTTTATTTTTAACTTTGATGACGAAAAAATCTCAAAAAAGAAACCTTATCGAAAAAAATGTTTTAAGATTCGTGATAAGCGCCAAAAAAAAACTCCGTATACCAAATTTGGTCAAGATCGGAGACTTTCTAGACAATTACCTAAAATCCTGTTTTTTCCTATCAGACGTTAGAACTTTTTAAAAAATTTTTAAAAAAAAAATGGAAATATTCATTTGTTTAACAAATAATACATAAATAAGGTCGCCGCAGCCGCTAAAACAAAAGATTCGCTTACAGCTGTTTTTTCTAATGTTAATATGCGAAGTATGGGAAAAGTTTGTTTGTTTAAACAATATAAAAACGTATTTGCAAAATTTTTAATGCAGTTATTTATTTTCGTCTCCCAAAATGAGGTTTATTTGATAACTATTTTCGCTGGTGTGTTCTTTGAGGTAGGACTTTGCCAGACTATTTTTTTGGTAAGCAAAGCAATAAATTATTATTTTTAGCATCATTTTTATGAAGTAATATTTTGCAAACTACAAGAGGTAAATTATTCATATACTTATATAACAATAAAATTATTTTAGGATATGGACTTACTGCTGCTGAACAACAAACGGTTCTTGATGTTCACAACGACTGCAGACTAGCTATAGCTAATGGTAGTTTAAGTGGTGTGGGAATACCAAGAGGAATTAACATAAAACGATTGGTATGTTTTGTATAAAAAAGTCGGAGTTATACCCATTATTTGTTATGACGTCAATTTTCTTTATTTTTGTTTAGTATAATAGCGGTGACAACTTTAAAAAAAAATTGGTGACTGATGATTATTATTTTTTTTATATTTTTGTTTATGTTAAGTGTCTGTAAACCAAAAGAATCGGTGTGTTAACTCGTTGTTAAAAGTTATTTTAAAATGTTTTAAATAATGCTGAGAAAAAGATATACCGGGTGTTGCTCCGCCGAGCGGGACATAGGGAATCCCATGTAAATTTTGAAGTAGTCAAATATTGGCTCCACTGTCCATTTTACAGGAAAAATGTGAGATAACTTTTTGAAGAGACCAATCTGGCTGGCCAAGATATTGCGTGGTTCGGGCCTATGATGTCGTTATTAAATGCGTTGTTCAAGTATTCGCGCACAGCTCTGGTAATGTGTGCTGGGCAGCCCTCCATCTGATACCAAATATCTTGATTTTCACGAGCAAAGTTGTTCAAAGCAGGCAAAATTTGTTCCTCTAAAAGTTCCAGAAAGTACTACGCATTCAAATTGGGAAGGAAAAATGGTCCAAGGATATGGTGGCCGAAAATTTCCGCCAAAACATTAATTTTTTGTGGATATTGAGTCCTTGTCTCAACAAATCGATTTTGGTTTTCGTTACTCCAGTACCGGCAATTTTGAATGTTGGGTTCGTTGTTCAATGTAAAAGTGCATTCGTCAGTAAAGCAAATAATTTGTAAAAAGCCTCTGTCAGTGTTTGTCCCCTCCATCATCTCAAAGCAAAATTACTGTCGTCGTATTTGGTCTCCGTCTCTTTATTCTTGGTGTCTTTCGTACTTGTAAGCGTGGTATTTACATCTTTTTAAAATTCGAGATATTGTGGTGTGGTCTTGTCCAGTAATGTCCTCCAGTTGTCTCGTGTTAATGTTTCCTTCGGCCTTAGTGATGAGCGAGACCGTCTTGGTCTTGGGGTTTCTTGGTCTTGGTCTTGCAGCAAGATCAAGACCGAGACCAAGACCCCCCCTTCTCGCTTGCAAGACCAAGACCAAGACTGGGGTATGCAAGACCAAGACTAAGACCGGCTATCAATACCAAGACCAAGACCGGGGGGTGCAAGACTACGCAAGACCCATGACAATTTCAAGACTCTTGCATTTTTTGTCACTTTTTTAAATTAAATATTTTTTATATATTCAATATACAGAGGTATTCATACAGACATGAGAAAAATTTGTCGAGATCTACCTAAAAAGGCGATTATTTTATGAGAAACACAAAATAATAATTAAATCGATCACTTCCTTTTTTAATAAAATTACCTAGAAACGATAACTAGTACGTAACATGTTTCAAAAATAATAAGATTGTGACTCAATGGTCCGACAAAGCTCGATATCTCCAAAACCGTTTACGACAGAGAAAAAATAAGAGTACAAAAGTTATAGAAGCTGAAAATTACTTACCTATTCCTAAGGTTTTTTTAATTAGGTATCTAGTGATGCCACTTACTGGATCAAAAATTTCCAAAATCCAGGGAAAACATTATTTTTGTGCCACACTGTAAGAAGTGGCATCATTAGATTGCTCCTTTAAACTAATATATAATTGTAAAAGTGATGGTTTAATAAAAAATATATTTGTCATTTTTTATAGGAATACTTTTTATATAAATGGATTTTAAATTTCACTTCTGGTTTAGACGGAAAAATCAAAACAATGCCGAAAGTATAATGATGACGTCATTTTTTTTCAAAACCGAAAATGATATATAAAAAACCCTCTACGTCGACATTTATCTATATGACAGTTCAAGAATTTCCAGCATAATATACAGGGAAGCGTTTTTTAAATACATTTTTTGCTATAATTTTTCTATTTTAGGTTAAAAGCTAAAAATAAGGAAGTTTTTTTTGAGTGGTAGTGGATTTTTTGGAAAATTCTGAAATAAAAAAAATTTTACATTTTTTCGCCCTTTTTCTATAATTTTTGTATAGTCAGTTTTTTACCATTATGAACGGTTTCGGATATATCGATCTTTGTCGCATATCGAGCCACTTTTTATATGCAGAATGTTTATAAAGTATTTGTACAAACTTTGTACGGCAAATGTTTGACTAATTGAACATAGAAAGTTTATTTGAATGGAAATTTTTTAAATATTTTTTTTTTAAAAAAAGAAACCAATGTTTACATATCAGAATCATTTTCAAGGAAATTACATCTGGTTAAAAAAAAAATTTTTTTTGCCCTCAGAGTACTCAGTATTGTAATTTTATATGTTCTTCAAAGAAAATTTAAATATTTCCTCTCACTAAAATGAAGCACTATAAATAAATAAACCCCTACATTTAAAATACCCTTTTTTTAAAAAATAATTTAAATGAAAAGAAAGGGTTTAAAAATTTTGGATATTTTAAAATTTTAAAGCAAAAAAAATAGTCTCCATCTTTATTTATTAAAAAATTTTTAAAAATATATATATTTTTTTTAAATTGCTTAGTTTAAATTATTACTACCAAAAAAGCAAGACCAGCAAACTCTTGCAGCAAAACCAAGCCTTTTTTTGGGTTGGCCAAGCCCCAGATTTAAAAAACCCCAAACCAAGACCAAGATAGCCCGGCTTGGTCTTGGTCTTGCTTTCCTATTCCCCCCTACACAAAGTATCACGTCTAAATCCTCTCGTTTTTTTCTCTGATTTTCAGTCGGTTTTCTTCCTTTGTAATTATTGATTACTGTGCCTGTAGTTTCAAAATTTTTTTTCGTCCGTTCTATTGTCGATTTACTTGGATTGGCCATTGGAAAAAGGCTGCAAACATGTTCGCTACTCTTCGATAACTTTTCCCCCGATAAAACCATTTTATAATAGTGATTTTTTTTTTGATTTATAGTTCTTATTTTAAAAAATGTGACATTCCCCCGACAACTTGAGAGTAAGAGGTTAAATAATTTTTCTGTATTTTATTAAAAACCCTCTAATAATACATGGCGCGTAAGAAGATAGGAGATTCGTAACTTAGTTTAGCATTTATCTCTTAGCTGGCGGACTGAGAAGAGCTGAAATTTGTACACTGGGTACAACTTTTCGTGCTCCGGGAAGCCAATATTGGACCATTTTCAAATTTACAGGGGATTCCCTTGTCTCGCTCGACGAAGCAACACCCGGTATAATAGGTTTAATAAACAATCGCCGCTAATAATTTTAATATTTTGGCTTTTCTTTCGACTGCAAAAGAAGCAAGTCCGAAACGGTCTTTAAAAGTTTAATTTCTTTTTAACCTATAATCGCTAAATAAAGTATGATGTTCTTTTTTTAGAAATATGATGCAGCCCTTGCTGAAGCAGCACAAAAAATTGCAAATACCACAATTTTTGCTCATGCCTCAGTTTCTGACGGTAAGTAGGTATTAACATAAAATATAAAATTAAAATCAACTTTCTTTTGCAGTCTTTTTTTTTAATTTAAAAGTGTCAAGTCTAAGCTGGGTTTCTACTGCGCGACAATAAGTCGCGCAACAATTTCGCGAGAATCACTCTCGAAGTCCCTGTTTTAAGCAAACTATTTCCACAAAGCGAACGTTTCGCAACATAGAGGGAAAACAAGTTGAGCTATCGGTTTGCGTGTTAGAAGGTAATGTCCGGTTCATTTCGAAGCATTAACTCGAAGCGACACAAAAAACGCGAAGCATTTTGATTCACACCCAAAAACCCACTAGCCATCCGCTCACCTCGAAACATCGTTGCGCAAAAAGTTTTGGCGCAAGGTATCCATAACGCAAGACTAGTTTCGCGAATCGGTTGTGTGAGTAATTTTCGCGAACTGAAAACCCAGCTTAAGTACTTATAAACCGTGAGTACCTTAAGTAAAGTATAAGGTATTTTTAACAGAAAAATTGAATACATAACAATAGCATAAAAATAAAGAAAATAGCAATAATAATAAAGAAAATATCAAGAAAATAAAGATTAAAAACAAGTTTTAAAGAAAAGATATAAAGAAAAAACAAAAAATAAAAATAAAGAAAATAGCAAGTATTATAAAGAAAACATAAAGACATGTAGAAAATAGCAAAAAAATTAAGAAAATAGTATAAATATGTTGAAAATATTGCAAGAATCTAAAAAATGGCTTAAAATGCTAAAATAGCCTAAAAGTGTTTAAAATATCATAAAAAGGCAGAAATTAGTCTAAATATGTTAAAAATCGGCAGTAAAATGCAGAAAGTAGTGAAAAATTATTTAAATAGCTAGAAAATAAAGAAAAATAGCAAAAAATTAAAGAAATATCCGGAAACTAAAGAAAATAGTCGTAAAGTGAAAAATTTAATCACAGAATTAGTAATGTAGCGGCAAAAACAGTCGATTAATGTGGAAAATAGTCTCAGAAAATGGGTAAATAGTCGGAAAAAATGACAAAAAGCCACAAAATAAAGTAAAGTAACCACAGAATGAGTAAAGTAACCAAAAAAGGCTGAAAATAACTGGGCAATATCGAAAACAGCCGGAAACTGCTGTAAATGGCCGGATATTCTATTTTTTTCATGAATTTCACATAAAATTCCCGTTCGGTAAAGTTGGTGTATAGCAGCTTTACGGATAAGGGTATATTTATGTGACATACATGAATAAAAAATATAATATATATATATATATATATATATATATATATATATATATATATATATATATATATATATATATATATATATATATTATATATATATATATATATATATATATATATATATATATATATATATATATATATATATATATATATATATATATATATATATATATATATATATATATATATATATATATATATATATATATATATATATATATATATATATATATATATATATATATATATATATATATATATTTTATATATATTTTAAAAAAATATATGCCCCCTTTAGAAAAATATATATATTTACACTTCATGGTTCTATAATAAAAATAAATTTTTTTTTCTGAGAGATTTTCTTTTGGGTCAGAACTTATACATATCCCAAGGGGTTTAAGGTTCCAACGGGTCGCTTCGATCATGGTACAATGAATACACTAAATACACCTACAGTGCATGCTGTGGTGGTGGAACTGGACATTTTACACAAGTAAGTACCATCACGAGCAAGAAAAACTAAGACAAACTATTTTAGGCGTTTAGAAAATTACCTTTATTCCCGTTCTTTTTAAAATTTTTTCAAAAAAAAAGATGAATATTGTTTTATCAAAAATTTTAATCAATTTTAACAACGTGTTAATGCCTTGTCCAGAGTCCCAACAACCAGCGATATTGTTTAGAAAAATAATTAAAGGAACAGCACCAATACCAATAAAATGGGTAGGTGCTTTCCCCGGTTAAAAAATTTTTTTTAAAATCAGGGGAAAGTTTTTACAAAAAAAGGCTTCATGATAACCTTATTACCACTAGCGACATTAAAAATCGTATTACCCATAACATAACTGTCAAAATGGCGCTTCAGTAAATGGTGCATGACCTTGCAGCACCAGCCATATCTCTCGAGACAATAACACAAATATCTGCAAGGTGCTTATTATAACATTTTCTTCATTATAAAATTAATTTTTTTTTTGGGATTTGGGCAACTAGTACGGGTGCGGCGGGGATTTTTTAAAAAAAGTCATACCCATACAAAAAATGTATTTTCAATACGGAAACGTAATATTTTTTATATTATACAGGGTCATCTACCTAGGACTAAACAGGGCCATACTTGTGGTTTTCCTCGTTTTTACATCAAATTTGATAAGTGTCCAACTTTCTTTTTTGTGGAATTCTAAAGAACTTTAACGCAAAATGATTTGAATTAAAAAAAAAAAAAAATGCCATATAAAATTTATATTTTCTAAATAGAACTCTTATATATTGGTTTATTTTTAAAGCAAGTAAGTTAGGTTTTGTATTTACTTTAAGTAACAAAAGAAATAATATAATTCATAAAAACATTTGTGATTCAAATAAAAAAATGAAAAACAAAAACAAAAACTAATTCTTTCAAACAAGAGCTAATTTTGCCATTAAAATTAAATACGAAATTTGTTTTATTAAGAGAGAGGGGGGGGGGGTTAAAAAAGAACCAGAAAAAAGGGGGTCTAAAAATTTTTAGGTAGAAACATTTGTTGATTGGTTCTGTTTTGAACCTTTTTTAATTTAGTGATTTAGTAATTTTGCACTTTAGCTACTCTTAAAAAAGCCCTAGAAGGGCCAAACAATAATAATAATAATGTTTTATTGTTATTTATACATATTTTCGACAAAGCAGAATAACATAAAACAATGATAACAACAAAGAATAAAAATACATGGTAGGGGGGAGGGAGTTTCCCCCTGGCGTACCACCCCCTTCCCTTTTAAAAAGGGCTTGAATTTAAACCGAGTTCTGGGCGGGGGTCGTTTTTTTTCTTCCCCCCCCTTTTTTTTTTCGTTTTCCTTCTTCCTCTTCTTTCTTTTTTTTTTCCTTTTTTTTCACTCTACTAAAATTTGAAGTTATGATGGCCCCCCGAATGAAAAATTTCCCCGGGGGTAAAATACCCCTCCATTCGGTTCCCCGGGGGTGGGGGAAATTTGGGGCCCACCTCAAAAAATCTTATATCTTTTTTAAAAATTATTCGGTTAATCTAACGTGAACTCTGTTCACCATTATCTTCAATCCAAACCATACTATTTTTACCGCCCCAAAAAAATCCCAAAAGAACCCCACCTCCTTTCCCAGGTTATGAACTCATTTCATCTTTTCGACCCCATGGGGGGTTTTTGCACGTTCGCAACGACCTGCTTTTTGGGGGTTTAACCCGAATCGGGTAGGCCTGATATTCTTTGGCTTAAACTTACTTTCAGATTTTACTAAAATTATCTGCTGATATACCGGTCCCCGTCTGACAATTCCTACAATGGTTCGTTTCCTTTCAATAAAGATCGACAATAATTTCCCATTTCCATTGGCCGAATAATCGTTGGGGTTTTAATGTTCCTAAAGAACTGGCATCCACAAAAACTGATACAAAGGCAGAGCAGCGAAAATTTTGCAATAGCAACTCGCTCACCAATCGTTTGGAACCTACCTTTTTGGGTTCCCCCCCAAAAATTTAATCCTGATTTTTTTTTTTTTCCCCCCCCGAACTCTATAAAACATCAGTAATTGCTCCCCTTGGTCGCTCGACATGGTTTGGTCCCTATCTTACTCCCTCATTTTGAGGCAACTGAAAGCATCCCCCCAACCGTTGGGCCACTTCGCCGACTGGGATGGTCTGAGAATTTCTTTGCCATACCCCCTTGGGGAACCTATCTGCTTTTCTACTCACGATCCTTCGAAATATGTAAAAAAAATTACCGAAACAATTCAACTACATTGAACCTTTTTCCCCCCAAAAAAAGAACCCCTAACTTCAAATCACAAACCGTGGTTTTCTAAATCCTGTGACAAAGTCAGCTTTTAAAACCAACCCCCAAAAAATTTTTTCAAAACCCCTCCGAAAATCGATCAACACTTAGCATTCTGGGGTCCATTCAAAAAAATTGTTCGTCTTATTAATGATCCAACGCTTACAGAAAACTTTTCCCTTCTTGCCCATCGTGAGCTGTAAATTTTCTCTTCTATAGGTATTTTCACGGCTTCTGCTCAGAGGAATTGGCCAGTATTTTCCTTTTTTGGGTCCCAACAGAGCAAACCCGGCAAAATTTTTTATCCCTTTTCAGTTCAGTTAAAGGCCCGAATTCCCTTTCTTCGTTCCTTTATTCCTAGAGTGTCAAGACTATAACCCTGCCCAAAAAAGTTTTTTTTCCCCTCCCAACTCCAAAAATTTTTAAATCCCGGAACAAACCCCCTCACCCCGAAAACCCCGGGGGTTAGTACGGCACCCCCGTATTCCCAAGAAAAAAAAACATTATAATATTAAAAAAAAATATATAGGTTTTTTTTATTAAATTTTTTTTATTAAAAAATTTTTTTTATATCATAAAAAAATTTAATTTATATAATAAAACAATTGGGTTCAAAAAAAAAATTTGGGTGTTATTTTAAAAGTTTAAAATATTAAACTTTTTTTAATATAAATATTTTAGGATTATCACTTTTTTTTTATTTTTGTTTTATTATGAATTATGGGGTCATACATACAAATGGAACTTCTGGTTGTGAGAATTTTTGTGATAATAATTTAGATTTTTTTAATCGTACAAAACTTCAGAAAAAAAATAAACGCTTTTCAGAAAATTACCCCAAGAAGAAACATCAAACCCCTTTTGTATTTTTGAAAAAATAAATAGGTTAAAAAATTTAAATTGATAATAAAAAAGAAGTTGTAAAAGTTATAAAAAATAAAATTTTTAACCCTGGGTTTTCTTTTTCCTAAAAATAAGATTATTTTTGGGTAGTAGACGTTTTAAAATAACATTCGCAGTTATGTTCAATCTTTCGGAATATTTTTTTAGAATAGTATTGGTAAAATAAAATAATAAAAAATGTTAAGTAAAAGGTCTATGACTCTAGGAAAAAAACTTGGTAATTGGAAAATTGGGAGCACACAACTGTTAGTTAAGCTGTGGTAGTAGGTTTAGGTAGGTTTAAAGTGAGTGGACTTTTTACGCCCTTCACTGCGACCGCTCCGTCTATTGTGGCTCACACCTTTTTATATTTCTTCCAATAGGATCGGACTTCTAATGAATCCGATTCCAGATTGGAAGAAAGTTCTTCATCTCCTCTTACTCGTGTCGCTACCGGACACGAGCACAATGTGTTCTGATGTGTTCTGGTGTCCCTGTCTCCTGGAGAGTATGACGAGCAGACGATTAGATCCGTCATGCCCTCCTCTCCCGGTCTAGTGACGTGGGTTGCTGCCAGGTTCTTGTTACAGGAACCAGATGTTCTTTTTGAGTCCGCATCTCCGGCATTACCCCATGAAAACAGTCCTATCCGATTTCTGTTTAAAGCCAGAGAACCCTTTTCCCTATAAAGGCGGTTCTGTCCGCCTTCTGTTTGGATTCAGGGATCCCTTCCTAAGCACCTGTTTGTTCGGGATGGATTAGCCCTTCCCCGTGAAATAGGCGCCGGTGACTTCAGGGGCACCTTTTGAAACGGATTCACCGTTTTGGTCGACGCACCTTTGTCTGCTTGTGACCTTGAGTGGCACCTCTCGAAACGGATTTATCCGTTTCGGTCAGCGCACCTTTGTCACTTTTTTTTCTTTTCTGTTTGGAGCTAGGGAAGTAATAGTCCACCACGGCAGAGCCCCGCATTACCGATAAGGCTAGGTCTAGGTGCCCTTCAGGGCACCGTTGGGACACCTGTTGCACTAGATGTCATTCACTAATCAGCACGGTATGCTATCCTACTGTGCCCAATCACGACAACGACGTGTGATTCGTGTGAACACAGCGGTTGGGTGTTAATTTGGTACTCTTGCGCCTTAAAATGTTTTTTACTGACAGTTATTAGTTTAAAATTTTCAAAATAACAAAAAAACAATTACGTAAAACCCGCTTTTAAATTTTTAAAAAGTTACATGTTTTGGTGCCTTTGGATTTTTAATTTTTAAAGCTAGAACCCCTTAGTAGCTCTTAAATAAAGGTGCTACAATTAACCTCTAGCATAGCCATCTGACAGTTAAATAAAAGAAAGGTCACAGACAAATATATGTTGCCAAATGTATTTCTTTAATCCTTGATCACATGAAATTGCGAATGTTAGTACCTAAAAATTATAGTTTTCATATATTCACAAAGAAAATTCAAACTTTATATTTAATAGGAATTTAAAAAATATAAATGTACAAATTTGTTGTTCCTCTTTTTTTGAAAACGAAACAGAGGTACGTTAATAATACTCTTAAATAAATGATCGCAAAAAGTTTTTTTTTGTTTTATTGTTTTTAAATGATTAGTTATGTAAATAAATACTAATAAATTAAATTTTTAAAATGAGCCGGATATTTTAAAACAAATAATATAGTACGCAGGTATTACGGCAATGTTTTAAAAATTTTACTGATATAACAATGGTATTTACGATTTAAGATACAAGAAAATGTTGCTTTACCTAAATAAAAGTAAACAGTGAGTACTTACGCAATGTTGTTTAGTTAAAATACGCGGAAATATTTTGCTTTACGTAAATTAGAGTAAACAGTTTCTTACGTAATGTTAATTTTATTTTGGCAATATTTTTTAATCAGCATAATCCACACCATCCTCCAAAAGCCTCAATAGGCACAAAATGCGATAACCCCCCTTTCCTACTAAAATCACCCCCAAAGGTTAGGGGGATGCATTTGACTGGTTATTCGGCAAATGCCTTACCGAAGTATTAATCCTGTAGTCGAACCTACACAGTCACTAGACTTCAGATTAACAAAGACTTATCTACTCCCCCTCACCCGCTCCGCAACTGTTTAAAGCCAGCCACGTGTCATTTCCCTCTTTACGAATGGTGAAACCGTTTGATCGTGAATTTCGTAACACAGCCAGCTAAATAATTATTATCTAATACCTTTTGATTAATCTACTCCCTTTTCCCAACTCCACCCCATACCAAAGCTTGCCATATAACTTTTTCCTGCCCACTGATTGTAAAACTGTTTGATCATAAATTCCATCCCACGGCCAGCTAAAAGATCACTACCCTTCCGTCAACATAACCCAGTACCAAAAACTGCCAAGAGATTCTTCCTTGCTCAAGGGTGATGAAACTGTGTGATGGTGTATTCCCTTTCATGTGCAAGTTTATGTGTGTCCATTTAGTGGTAGGTCAGTCATAGTTAGTTCTGGTAATATAATTTTTTTGGTTGGTTATTATTTGTATTTTTGGATAATTGCACATGCATTTACGGATAATTATTTTTAAATAGGTTGGCTTTAACAAATTAGTAACAGATCTATCATTTTGACAGCATACCAAATTGAATGATAAGGAGTGTTGTTTTATTTATCGATGAATCGTGCGCTGGAAAAGCGCTGAAGGAAGATAGTGTTGTTGTTTTATTTAGCAAATAAGTCAGCTAATTCAATCGCATTCTCATCGAAGCCATAGGCTTTGAACCACAATGGATATTATGGATTTGTGTCAACTGTAAATTAGAGGTTAAGTTTTGTTGCTTAACATTATGTTTTGTGATATTTAATTTAAAAAAATGTAAAAAAACAGACATTTGAAAATTTATTTTATTTAACATTAAGAACCTAGTTCTGAAACATAACTATCACGTTTTAAATATCGGTAGAAAATAATACTTACTTGAAAGTGATACAGGTAATAAAGAGTTACTAAAATTAACAGTTAAGCGTATCCATCCAAAAAACAGCGGTAATCTGATGAATTTAATATGTCTATAACTAAAAAAATTAATAATTTGATAACTTTCATAAATCATACTCTTTATTTTTCTTTAATATAAAAATATTTCTAAAATTAAATTCGCTTTGGAATATCTTTTTTATTTGGCTAAAATAAAGCAATATACAAGTTGCTCCATCGAAAAACGAGAACGGAAACAAAAAATATTGATTGCTTTAAAACGAAGAAATCTTTTTGTTTCTATTGATTTCTTGTGAATAACATTTTGGGAATATTAAGCGATACTTTAGCATCTCTCCGATAGAGCACTTTGTTAAAATAACATGTTTTCAAGTAAATCAATACCAATGTCCAGATCCGTAGTAACACATTTATTTTTTTATTTTTTAACTTAATAAATAAATAATTTAGGAAAAAAATAATATTTCCTCAAAGAGTTAACTTCACCAAGATTTTTAGAAAACACTAAGTGGGCTTAAATAGACCCATTCTGACATCAGGGATCCGTCATAAAATTTGTATACGTACTTCCCTGAGGCTCTGTATATTTTTTATAAATTTTACAAAAAGCTTAAACGCACTAAATAAATTTCGTCCTTTAAACGGTCTTAGGTATCAGGCAGGGAGCATAAATTTCGTCCAACTCGGCCCTAACCTAAATCTGACCTGCTTTTATTAAAATGTTAAAATAATACAACGCTACATTATTTACAAAAAGAAAAATCAAAATAAAATCAACAAAAAAACATACTTATAGAGTATAAAAAATGAAACTAACCAGAACTAATCATGACATTTCTTAGCTCAGGTTCTTGTAAACTACGTTGACTTAAATAATTTAATACTCTATCAGGAGAACCTCTGGAAGTTTTTAAGTGAGCACACTTATGTTTAATACACCTCCACTTTGTTTTGTAAATTAATAAATAATTGTCTTTCAAAGACAATTATTCATTAATTTCCATCAGTTTTAAAATACAGCGTGTTCAGTTAGGGGTGATCGTAATCTATATCTTAAAAATCCTTTGGCCGATTTTCTAAAAAAAAATAAATAAATAAAAAATATATTATTAAATTTATTATGCAGAATTTCTTGAAAACCTTTGAGTGTAAATAATAAAACTCATGAAATCTTTGAAAAAAAGAAAAACGTCACCTTCCTTTTTCTTGGTTTTTTTCCTTGGAGCCTATTGATATACCACCGGAGGTAGCGCAGCATCCTGGGTTTTTTGTTCTTAACCTCCCATTTTCTTTTATATTAATCCTCCCCACTAAGCAAAGAACATCTTGGGCACGTTTTGTAACGTTTTTCAAAAGTAACTGTGATAACGTTTAATTTTAAACGTTATTTTATCATGTCTGTTTCGTTTTCTTGAATTGTTACTGATAATTTTCGTTTCTGTAACATACCCTTGTGAATATTTTTAATACGGTATAGAACAACATCTTACTGACGTAATTTTTATGTATTTTTATATTAACGTTAAAATGTTGCCATGTATAGAATGGTCTTTTAAATACAAGTTCGATACATCTGTTAATATACGTATCAGATACGATTATAATTTGTTAAGACATAAAATGTTATTGGTGTAACGTTATAATAATGATATTATTTAATGCAAAATCGTTACGTTTACTGCGTCTATTATATTTCCTCGTGGAAATGTAAACACAATTAACATATCGACCTCGTTTGCTTAAATATACCCCGCACTGAGATAGTTACATTTTTTGACAACGACGCCAGGTTTAGAAAGAAAGATTAGCTTTGCTTTAGTACTTAACCTTACTTTATTTTAAGAAACGTTGTTTTTTGTGTTGTAAGTTTAAAGTTTTTTCTCGTGATATTAAAGGGAAATATGGATCGGAAAGTAAGTATATTACACTCTTTTCTATTAACTTCAGTTTTTATGTATGTATGTAGGTATATAGATAAACTGACCAAAAATCCAGATTTGAAGGTAAGGTTTTTAAGCCATAAGTCTAGAAAATCCAGCATTAGCCGTTTTTAAGGTAAATATTGGGGTAATAAGTCCGGATTTAGTTTGGTGAGGCACCTCCCATTTCCTAGATACATATAAATTAAAGAAAGTCTAGATTAAAATTTGGTTGCTTTATACCTTACATATTAGTCATTTCTATAAGACTGGAAAGTAGTGTTTTTGCAAGTCGAGTCAAGCGGTTTGTAGGGCGAGCCGTAATTGGCCGTAGGCGACTTCTGGAAGCTTGGCGAGACCTGCAAAACACTTGTTTTTCGGTCATGTAATGTACAATGTTTTTTCAACCGAAACTATTTAAAAAAAAAACAATAATAATATTTTAATAATGGACAACAGGTCTATTTATCCGCTTGATATGGATTTGATACTTATTATAACAATAAGAATATTTTAAGACACCCACAGAACGGTAGTACTTAGGCTAAGCCTTTGTGAGCTGTACAAAGATAAAAAAAATCCACTGAAGTTCGTTTCCGTAACAACCATGCATAAAAACGGCTATGTTCCAAATAGCAGCTTATTTTTCATTTCATGGATCTGCAAAGTACCTAACAAATGGGTTTAGTGACAAATGAGTATTTTCCGATCGGCCAGAAAAAAAGTTTTTAGGGGACTTATATAGGAAAAATTGGGTATTTTCAATAAATGAAATACTTCGGTTGAATGAATTTGATCAAAGTGGTAACTCAAAGTATTCACAGTGAAGTATTTTATTTTGTACTTTTTAGAGGCCCTGATGTTAGACACTTGACACATAAATAATAGTAATAATAATAATATTAAAATTATTAGAAAATTAATTTTTAAATAAATTGTAGATGCAGCACATTATGTTTTCAAATGACAACTAATCAAAAAGTGGATTGGCAATTAAAAAGAGAGGCATAGGTTTAATATGCTCAAGGAACGTAACTAGTATAACTGTAAGTAAAAGTTTTCTTAAGGGATAAATTGAATTTTTAATTGGATTGTTTCTCAAATAGAAGCAAAATAATTATATAGTACAAAATGTCTAAATGTTTTTTTTTTTTTAAATTGGGTGGTTTATCAGGAGCTTTTCTCTACCATTTAGTAATGGCTTATCGGTAGCTAATATAAAGGGGAAAATTTGACTATATATTTAAAAAATTGTAGGTTTTAAAGCCAACACAAGGTTTTTATCCTACATAATTGGGAAATAAAGTATCTAGGATACTATCTGCAAATACAGTTTTTTTTTGCTAAACTTGTGATATAAAATTATCTTTTTAATTAATGAAGCAATTATGTCAGTAACCAAAAGTTTTGGGGCAAATATTTTACAAAGTTTTTTTTACAGGTGCAACTAAGAGGAAAAAATAGAACAGAACATGGATATTAAAAATACATGTACATACGGCTGATTTTTAATAAGGATTTATAAATTATGTAGGCAATTTTTATACCTAAGTTTAGACCTTTTTAGTATATGAGAAAAGGCGTGAACAATCGTTTAGTTATTTTAATCAAATCGGTGCTCAATTACTTTAATATTAAAAAAGTTTGCCCATTTTAATATACTTAGTATCGTGCGCCTTCTAGTGATAAAGTATTATACTAATTTTTATTTTAAAGCTGTACATTAAATGGTTAACAAAAGGATTTACGACCATACTTAATTAAACATTCTGTATTATTACCATACACCACACATTAAGGGATCCAAAAAATCTTTTAATGTAAAATAACAACATAACAGAACCACCTATTTAAATCCTTAGAAAAACCTCTTTACAACGTAAGTTATATAACGTGGATGTTTCAGAATATGTGTTGGCCTAAAAGCAAAAACGTAACGAGGCTGTGTAAGTTTCGGGAAACCAAAACAGTGGATTTTTAACGTAACTGATTTTGTTAAGGTTGGAGGGAAATATAACAAAACTATTAAAGGTTCAAGGCGCTGTTATTGTTTCAAGATGATTAACGTAACAAAGGAACAAGAAAACATAAATGTAACGTAATTAGGATGATTTTTTGCTTAGTGGGTCCCACTAGTCTTGTTTCTTCTATAAGTCTGTATAACCCCGAGACTGGTTGGTTTATATACCTCTGGGTTTATTTTTGGTTGCCCAAATAATGCCTGTCTATTGTGACTTAACGCTTCACATTCGCACAGGATTTGGTAAGCTGTTTCTCCCCTCGTCGCACATCTGCAACTTGGGTCCCTATTGTATGAGCCTATCTTGTGTAGTTGTCCTCTTAGGTTATTGTCCCTTAGGAACCTATGTTATGGAAGATTTTTTGCTTTGTCCCAATAGTCTTTTTTTCTATGTTGATACCCTTTGTTGATTTTTCTGTTTATTATTGTTGCCCAGAATATGTGTTTTTGCTTACGTCCATTCCTTGGTTTGCCCCTCGTGCTTGTTGGGTCCTCATGGAGCTTCTGGTAGTTGTTTGATATCCCTGAGTCTCTCTGTTATCTGCTTTTTCTGTTTGCTTATTCCTGATGTCTTGTGACCCTTTTTTGGCATTCCCATGTCAGCTTGGACATTACCTTGGGATTTGCCAGTGCCCTTAGTGACGCCTGGTTGTCTGTTATTATGCAGATATGCTTATTTTTTTAAGCCCTTCTGTTATTTTCTTTTGCACAGTGCACCATATATTTCCGTTTGAAATATAGAACTGTGTGCTGCTAGTGGAACGGAGAATCGTGAGTTTTTCATTTCACCATACACGCCCGCTTCAGTTCCCGGCTCGGTTTTGGATCCATCTGTATACCAGATGATGTCTCCAACCGTGCTGGCGAGATCGGGTTGTTGCCACTTACTTTGATCCGGAATTTTTACCTCGAAGTTTTGGTAAAATGAGTATTGGGAAATTATCTGGTCTGTTCTTACGTCCAGGATGTTGTCACCAACCTTACTTTTTATGTTGTTTTGTCCCAAAGTAGCGTAGTCATCAGTTAATTTTTGTTCCGTTCGGTTTGTCGAAAGTAGCTTACCTTATTTCAAATAAATTTTATTTAAGATTTTTTACTGCCTCGGCGCATGATAGTGGTGGGGGAAGCTAAACAATTATTTAAGGTTTACATCGCCATATCTTTCTTAATTTTCATTTGAATTTAACAAGCCTAACTTTGTTAACAAAGCTATTTTCAGGACAAGAATTTTAAATTCACGAGTAAAAGTTTATAAAACTACTATTAGGCTGTGTAGCTGAAATTTTTTAAAATAAAATTGAAAGGGAATTACGTAAGCTGCTAGTTAGTGTTTCTAAAAACTATAAAAATCATAACTTAATCTGGAACAAAATAATATATTGTCCGTTGTTCTCTTTTAAAATAGCACCCCGATATACTAAGGTAGGAGCCACCACTGAAATCAGTCAAAGTAAAAGTGAACCAAAATACTAAAAATTCAAAAAATATAATTTATTTATAAACGTTTTATAAACTAAAAAGACCTAAAATCTATAATACTATTGAATTAACATTTTAAATTAAGATCGCATTCTACGAATGCAAATTGTTTGTCACAATAAAACCATATTAAACAATTTAATACAATTAAATTATAATATTAACTCATATTTGCTTTTTGACTTTTAAGGAAAATAGATACGGTAAGACAAGAGGTTTTATTTTAAAAACATTTCCGATAAAATAGTATAATAATGTATAGGAATTTTTCGGCTAAATTTCCACCGAAACGAAGATAAGTGCTGCCAGTTCATAGAGGTCAATAGAGCAGAGCACACTCAGTCGCTATATCCCGGGACCAGGACCGAAGTGGCCCTATTCTCTAGACACTTTTTAGGCGTTTTTGAATTTATATATATTGTTCACCTTAGTTCTCCACCACTATTTAGTTGTCATTGTCAATTAATAGTTGTCATCATTAATTTACTGTTGTCAGTATTTTCTGTTTAATAAATTGTAATAAACTAGACAGATTTACCAAAAGATTGGCTTTATTAAACAGAAAATTATTTGATTGGACGTCCCTTCAAAATTCTTACAGATCAAAAGTCAGTTTCATTTATTTTCAACTACAAACATACAGGAAAAATAAAAAATGATAAAATAGAACGCTGGCGATTGGAACTTGCACCTTACAAATTTGATATTATCTATCGACCAGGAAAAGAAAACAATGTTGCAGACGCATTATCTCGTATTTGTGCCAATTTAACTCCTGATCTACAGAAATTAAGAAAACTTCATTTCGAACTTTGTCATCCAGGTGTAACAAGGATGGTATATTGGATTCGTGTTAAAAATCTGCCTTACTCTGTAGAAGAAGTTAAAACTATGATAGCATCCTGTCCTGTATGTGCATCTATAAAACCACGCTTCTATAAAAACTCTAGTACACTAATTAAAGCTGCAGCTCCGTTTGAACGTTTATCCCTAGATTTTAAGGGACCACTACCTTCTACAAGTCACAATAAATATCTCCTTACCGTAATAGATGAATATTCGAGATTTCCATTTGCTTTTCCCTGTGCTGATTTATCTTCTATAACTGTGATCAAACATTTAACAAATTTATTTTCCATTTTTGGAATGCCCTGTTATATTCATTCTGATAGAGGATCATCATTTATGTCTTCAGATTTAAAACAGTTTTTGCAGTCAAAAGGTATATCAACTAGCAGAACAACAGCATATAACCCTCAAGGAAACGGACAAATCGAACGTGAAAATGGAACAATTTGGAAAACGATTCAGTTAGCACTCAGATCCAAAAATTTAGAAATTAGTAATTGGGAATTGGTTTTGCAAGAAGCTCTTCATTCAATAAGATCATTACTCTGCACTGCCATAAACGCTACTCCACATGAAAGAATGTTCAATCATAAAAGAAAATCAACAAATGGATACTCCATGCCAACTTGGTTAACTATTCCTGGTAAAGTGTTAATGAAGAAACATGTTCGTTCTAATAAATATGAACCCCTTGTTGAAGAAGTAGACCTCTTAGAATCTAATCCTGATTATTCTTTTGTAAGATTACCGGACGGAAGAGAAACTACAGTATCGAATAGACACCTAGCACCTGCAGGAATAACTGACGAAGATGAAAGCGCTTCAACTGTACAAGGTGATAGTAGCTTAGATAATCCTAACCAAAGTTCGGAAGAAAATTGTTCTTCGCCTCAATTAGATTCTGATATTGCTACTACTCAAAATGAGATAAGTAAAAGTGAAGAGACAAACGGGTCCGAAAAAAGAATCAAGAAGAATCAGAAGGTCTCCGAAATATTTAAATGACTTTTATAGATTTTAAACATTTTACTGGAAGGGAAGAATGTGATAATTATTTAACCTGTATTTTATGAATTTATATATATTGTTCACCTTAGTTCTCCACCACTCTTTAGTTGTCATTGTCAATTAATAGTTGTCATCATTAATTTACTGTTGTCAGTATTTTCTGTTTAATAAAGCCAATCTTTTGGTAAATCTGTCTAGTTTATTACATAAACCCAACAAGAACTTAATAGAACATATTTAATATTATGTATTCTATAATTTTTTAAATCAATCTTCTTCCTACTTTTTTTTTACATAACTGTACTCGTATTCTTCTATATCTATTTTCCTCGATTTTTTTTCAAATTTGCCTCTCAAATCTATAAACAATATAATTTAATCACAATGCATCAGATACATTTAAGGTACATTCAAGTAATAATTGCTAAAACTAATTTCTGTTCAATTCATCCAGAAAGTCTATCCTGTATATATATTATTGGATATGTCGAAAAATCGGTAGTTGTAGCTGCTGACGGGTTTCGCTGAAACAAAATAAATTTATATTAATTAACATAAATGTCATTGTCATGCGTCTGGTGATGGTGTGATGTAAATGTTGAATAGAATAGAGCCGATTGTATTGACTATCCGTTTTGTAAACAGGTACAATTGTCACAAAATATACATCATGTAACACAGAACACATATAAAACATGTAATGTATAGAACATTTAATACAGGGTGTCCCACTGGAAACCTTTTTGGTCCATATATAAAAAAATGTTTATAAAGAATTTGAATTTTTTTCGATACATTAATGTCGATGTGGACAACTAAATTATTTATTTAGTTTACCCATACGAAACCCTTTACTATTAAATAAGAGTGAAAATTAAATTATTTTTTTTACTACTGTATAAATAAGAAAACTTTGTGGTCCTAGCAACGCGAATGATAACGAAAGAGAACCTTCGTGTTACCTGGTTGCTAAGCGTAGCTAGCTACAAAAGTAATATTTTCAGCGCCTGGACAAAAAAGTAAGAGTAAAAAAAAGAAAATATGCTTGTGGGAAATATTAGGATTTATTTATAAAAAGTAACTAATTTATGACAAAATATTTAAAAAAACTAGGTTAGGTATTAACATTAAAAGTAATTGTGCAATTTGAGCAATTAGCAAAAGAAATTGGAGGAATAATACTTGAATTAACAGTTTTTAAATTTGTTGTTGGGGTATCGTTATCACCTTTAACTACGTTAATATTCATATTTTTCACTGTTACTTCATTGGAGGAAATATTGGTAGGAATTTCGTGTAAAATCTTCTTTGAAATTTCCACCTTATTACTATAGGATTCAGCAATATATCCCTCCGCAACAGAAGAAGACTTCCAAACTCCATGCCTTTTTAAGTCCAAAATATCGACATCCGAAGCATTGGCAAGGAACGTAGTTGACGTTCTTCTAAAAGAATGGCCAGTGTATCTACTGATGTCTTCAAGCTTCAAAAACTTCGCAATTTCTTTAGGTACATTTGAAATAGTGTGCTTTCCAATTACTTGATTAACACATTTACCTCTTTCATAACGATACAATAAACGCTCATCTAGAGCATTCCTTGGTCTCAGCTTAATATATTCCTGTAGAAATCTGACATAAAGAACTGAGCCTTCATCGTTGGTTACTACAAAGTTTCTTTTAACTTTATTTTTAGACTCCACTATTTTTACTATAGCCACGTCATTTCTTATTTCTACATCACTTAGCTTCATTCTGTATATTTCGTCTATCCGGCATGCCCCAGCCACTCCCATAATGGCTTTTACTTTCATTGCTAAGTAACTTTGATCAGGCGCGTTAAGTAAAACTTATGATTTTCTTTTAAAATTTTTGACTTTTTTGTCTCATAACCATCGTTTTTCCTTTTAATAAAGCAACTAGTTTCTTGAACTCCGAAATATCTTGATTTGTTTACGGAAATTGTCTTGAGCATGGAATATACGGACCAGAGGGTTGGTGGTGATAAAGGCTCGGATTTTTCTTGAAAATAGCCAACATCATTCTCGTCAATCCCCACATTTTTTGTAGCAAGCCATTCAGAAAACGATTTATATGTTTGATGGTACCTCTCTTTGATTTGTATGGCAGAAGTGAGGCACACGCAAGGTCAGCTGCCTTTTGGATGCCATTTTCATATTCATTTAACATTTTAAAATGGGAATGGATTTATACTAAATTAACAATAATTCAAAATCTAACAAGTGCTGATGACAGACAATGTCAACAATAAATGTGTTGCTATGGATTAATTTTTAACAGGTAAAATTTCAAAATCTCTGATATTTCTTTTAAAACATGATGTTAATGATTATTAAATTATGCGATACATAGAACAGTAGCAGAAAAAATATAATACATTACACGATGCGAAAGGCCTTTCAAGTGTTCGGAGGTTTTAAATAGCCTCGGCTTCGCCTCGGCCATTTAAAAACCACCTCACACCAAAAAGTAAACTTTCGCATCTTGTAATGTAAATAACTATTACTGAAGTGAAAATAAATGCGGTTGCAATATATAATAATAATAATAATAAAAATAACAATAATAACATTATTAATAATTTGACGCGGCAAGAGGCATCAGGTATACAAAGTGTATTAGAATATATATCCTCCAACAGACCTTTCACTGGAAAGATCAGAAAATTAGCTTTAACACTACGCCAAAAAAAACCATACACTTAACAGAAGTGTGCTTCTCATCATCAAACAGCGTTGCCTGGACCACATACGATCCTTGGATGTTATTTAACAGCTTGAAGAGAAAGGCTAAAGGGATAAGAGACACAAATAAATTCGTAACTAGGCCTTCTAGCTTTCTCGCAAACTCAACACCAACAATTGAAAATCCGCCATCAGCAAATGTCCTGGAACAGTTCTGGAAGGATTTTTACGAAGTCTTAAAGCCATTACAATGAGACACTCCAGCATTAACTAACTTTAGAGCCTATTGTGCGGACAAGCAGCTTGACTAGCATGAGAGTGCGCCGATCACGCGGAGGGTAAAAAGTGCCCTAGATGGTGTAAAAAACTATTCTGCACCAGGTCCGGATGGTATCAACAACTACTGGTGGAAGAAATTCCCAGTACAATTCGCATTAAGCCAGAATCTTTGATTCTTGGCTCAACGGGGACACACCAATTTCTAAGTGGTTTGTTGAAGATCGAACAATTTTGATACCAAAAAGAGCCATTTAAAACTACGATCACTTGCCTCAATACTTGCTACAAGGCTTTTACCAGAATTTTATATTCTGGAACATTAAGTGCTGTTGATTCCATACTTTCTGATGTAGGTGAACAGCAAGGAGGAAAAAGAGGAATCAATGGTTGCAAAGAAAATCTCCTAATCGATAGATGCATTACACAAGACTTAATCCAATACAAACGCAACCTTAATATGGCCTGGATTGACTACAAAAAAACGTTTGACACACGAATAACTTTTGTATCTGCTTAAAGACCTTAAGGTTTCTCTTAACCTTATTGAAGCACCCCAAAAAATATTATGACCATACCCCAATAGGGTTCCCATCTGTTTTTTATTTTTGGGGGAATGACTACTGAAATCTGTTTTATATGGATGACCTAATTGTAAGCACTAGCGAGCGAGACCTACAACGGTCTCTTAAAGTGGTTCGCGAATATACCAGAGATGTTGGAATGGAGTTTGGCCTCGGCCAATGTGCAAAACTTAAGCTAGAGAAGGGCCGGTACGGAAACAATTTAGAAGCTGACCAGCTTGCCGATAGCGCGCTACTTCGCTCTCTACAAAACAACGAGAATCATCGATATTTAGGAGTCCGCCAAAACCGGAGATGTTGGAGCTGTGAAGACCGAGCTTAGAAGCAATTACAGGCGACGTTTATGGAGAATTTTGGAATGCGAATTATCTGGAATAAAAAAGGTCCTTGCTACTAACATGCTAGCAGTTCCTGTACTGCTTTACTCTTTGGAAGTGGTTTAGTGGACGCGAGAGAAATTGCGCGAGCTGGACAAAAGCAAACGAAAAATAATGCATCTTGCTCCTCAACATCCTGTATTTATCTTCCATGCCACCAGGAAGGTCGTGGCCTTTTAAGCTTGGAGCGTATGCAAGATCGACTGGTTTTGAGTCTTGCTTGTCAAGTTGCCAATAGTACTGATCCACTGATGCAACTAGTAAGAGCACACGAGATTGGTAATGTTGGAGGCAGCGGAGCGAGCAGCGGAAAAATTCGGTCTTAGATGTGCAATAGATCCAAACGACGACCAATCACTTATAAGACTTAAGTCCAAAGCCATAAGAACTGCAGTTAAAAGAGCAGATGCACATTAATAAGCCGCAACACGAAGTATTTTACCGAAACATAGAAAGACTTAATCTATCTCGAAACCTTACGTTTGGGTTTTTAAAATCTACTGAGCTCGAGTCTGAGACCGAGGGTTTTCTACTAGCATGCCAGGATGGGGTGATAAACACATTGGTATACCGAAGTCAGTTTTCTAACATTCCTAATACTGCTGGTCGAGCCTGTCGACAGCAACCCGAAGTCCTTTTGCACTTATTATCAGCTTGTCCAGTGCATGCTGTAAGGGGTTACATCCACCGACATAACGATGCGCTTCGGGTACTTCATTATCAACTCGGACATTATTACGGCAATATCGAAGCAGTAGTGGAAAATGACAACTGTCGCATATATTGGAATTATGCATACCCAATTACGCATCAAATTCGCGCCAATAAACCTGATATCGTTCTCCTTGATAAAAGGAAAAACTGTGTGTATATATGTATGTGATTGAGTTCTTCGCCTCAGCAAAAATAAACATCGATATAAAAGAAAGGAGAAACGAGCCAAATATCAGGATCTTTTTGGCGAACTTCGGAGCCTCTATCAAGAGTATAACGTGCGATTGGTTGTCCTGATTGCCGGCGTTTTCGGGGGCATGAAGAAAAATGTGTTGGGGGAGCTGAAGTGTATTCCCGCATGTCAACATTCACCCAAACAACTGGTGATGAAAATGCAGAAATCTGTTGTCCTTGGGTCCTTTCGTTTACTGCAATTCTGGTATTTGCTCCCGGCGATATCGAGGCTGTGGTGGAAAATGACAACTGTCACATATATTGGAATTATGCATTCTTAACTACGCATCAAATTCGCGCCAATAAACCTGATATCGTTCTCCTTACTAAAAAGAAAAACTCTATGTATATGAGATTGAGTTCTTTGTCCCAGCGGAAATAAGCATCGATATAAAAGAACGGGAGAAACGAGCCAAATATCAGGATCTTTTTGTCGAACTTCGGAAGCTCTATCCGGAGTATAACGTGCGACTGGTTGTCCTGATTGTCGGCGTTTTGGGGGGCATGAATTAAAATTTGTTGGGAGAGCTAAGATGTATTCCCGCATGTCAACATTTACCCGAACAACTGGTAATGAAAATGCAGAAATCTGTTGTTCTTGGGTCCCTTCGTTTACTGAGGCAAATTAATTTGGCTAAAGATCACTGACCGAGCGGACGTGCAGAGTGGTCTTTGGTATGAATGGCCTTTCGGAGGACGCCCTATGGGGTCGGAGCCATGGGATACGTCATGTCGGATCTTTGTTAATAATAATAATAATAATAATATTGCTTTATTGACATATAAGCTAATATATCTTTTCGACAAAATTTAAAAAAATAAAACTATAATAATAACAAAGAATAATAGTAAATTATATAATATTATAGAAAAAAGATAATATACTGGTTTAATGCAATAAATATATTCGGGGGTAATACCACGAGTGCTTAAAAATTGCTGATAATTTTCATGAAAACTTGTTATTTATAAGTTCAAAGAACAAGTGGAATTTGTATAGCAAGCTTGAATGAAAATTATCTGGTTAATTTTTATGCACGAGCGATATTTAGGGGGAATATATCTGAAATGAAGAAATATGGATGTATTATACTATTAAAATGGTTTTTTGTCATACAATTTTCATTTTCATTCAACATAATTAAAACTATAACTGAAATCGTTTTTTAATTACTTTATCTATTTCTTCATCGTGTACATGACCAAATCGACTCATTTTGACTGATTTTGACGTTTCTAATTGACAATAATTAAACAAACAGCAAACAGGTTCGATTGTTCTGTGTTTGTAAGTAAGTAAAAATACCACGTTGTCTGGGCAACGTGAAATTTTTTGATTTTTAACGTGTCTTATGAAAAAATTTATATATGAGTGAAATATTCTAAATTATCTTTGAAATGTTCAGGCAATAAGTAATAAGCCTTTTCTAACAATAGGTTTTTTTGGGACAGTTTAAATTTATAAAAATTACCTATAATTTTAGAACATGAATTTGGAAGAAAAGTTGAGAATTTTATCCCATATTGTGCGAAAAATTCTTAGTATACTATTAATATACCGGGTGTTGCTCCGTCGAGCGGGACATAGGGAATCCCATGTAAATTTTGAAGTGGTCCAATATTGGCTCCCCTAATTATTTTAGAAGAAAATATTATTAGGATTTTTTGAAGAGCACGAAAAGTTGTACCCAGTGTACAAATTTCAGCTCTTCTCAGTCCGCCAGCTAAGAGGTAAATGCTAAAATAAGTTACGAAACTCCTATCTTCTTACGCGCCCTGTATTATTAGAAGTTTATAATAAAATACCAGAAAAATTATTTAACCTCTTACTCTCAAGTTGTCAGATCAATGTCACATCATTTTTAAATAATGAAGAATTTCTTAAATGGAAAAAAATCACTATTATAAATGGTTTTATCGGGAAATAGTTATCGAAGAGTAGCGGACAGTTGACAGCCTATTTTCCCACTGAATTCCGGAAAAAACCAAAATTTTTGAGACAAGGACTCAATATCCACAAAAAATTAATGTTTTGGGGAATTTTCGCCACTATACCTTTGGACCATTTTTCCTTGACCGAAATTTGAATGCGGAACTTTCTGGAACTTTTAGAGGAACAAATTTTGCCTGCTTTGAACAACCTTGCTCGTGAAAATCAAGAGATTTGGTATCAAATGGATGGCTGCCCAGCACACAGTACCAGAGCTGTGCGCGAATACTTGAACAACGCATTTAATAACGACATCATAGGCCGAAACCACGCAATATCTTGGCCAGCCAGGTCTCCGGATCTTTCGCCAAACGATTTTTTCTATGGGGACATTTAAAAACTAACTATACTAATAAAAAATATGAAAATTTAGACCAGCTAAGGAATGCTATTTCCGCTGAATGTGCCAGAATATCGATGTACCAACTAGCTAACGTAAGCAATGAGTTTTATAATCATTTGGGTTATTGTCTGGCAGTTAATGGAGGAATATTTGAGCATTTGATTAAATCCTGATATTTTCGTCATAAATTGATTTCTAAATGTAGACAAATTTGTTTTATTGTCTTCGTAACTGTGAGTGCATGTGTTGGAATTAGCTGTAAACAAAATGAAATGCGAGGATTCTTTTTGAAATTCCCGTATAAAATTGTTCAGTTTTGGCAATGACATTATAAATTAATGATCTAAATTGTCACTGATAAATCGATATGGTATTTTTATTATTGATTTCTAGAGTACAGGGTGCATAATGAGATACTACGTTGCAAAAGTATTTAAGCAGTTTACTCTTTACTGGTTGATTGAAAAATGCTCAAATTTTCATTTTGGGTGGAACTTATTGTGCTCTTCAATAAATGCTAATAGCATTTTTTTCTAAAATAATTAGGGGAGCCAATATTTGACTACTTCAAAATTTACATGGGATTCCCTATGTCCCGCTCGGCGGAGCAACACCCGGTATATTGATATTATTATATTATTATTATTAAGGATTATAACGTTATAAAGACTAGGTTTAGGTATAACTAGATATAAAATTTAATAAATTAATTCAAATAACATTAGATAAATAAAATTTAAAGCTGTTCAATTATTCTAAGCTAACACCAGTTTTCTGACACGTATAAATAAATGACAATTATTGCAAAAGCGATACATTTTCCATTATGCAAAATAAACTAAACGCATCGTTTAATCAGTAGTAAATTTTAGTAATTATTAAACTACCGCTTTGAATTAAACAGCCCAAATTCGTTAAATATCATTTATTTTCATAAATAGTTTAGTGTGTGTGACGGCGAAAATTTAAAATTGCCGTCACACTGGTATTTAAATTGGTTGACGACATTAATAAGGTTGAGGTTTAACCACCAATATACGAGATTGTGGTTTTTTAAAACTGGTAGCCGATTTTATGTTCTAAAACAGGGGTCTCCAAACTTTCCAGCCTTAGGGCCATACTGATTACTCCAGTAAGTTCCGAGGGCCAAAACCATATTATCATTGTTGCCGGTGGTAAGAAGTGAAATAGTCCACTGATGAAAAAAAAGTCCAAAAAGTACACAACGTTTAAAAAAGGCTGCAAATCGGACTAAAGTCCGCAAAACGCAACACTGCATATTATTAATTTTCCTGTCATTATCTGTAATTTCTAGATTAGTCGTAGAGTACGAGCCATGAGGAGTAACGTGACGACATCTGGTGGACACAAGCGGAAATAGGTGGTACTTCTATCGCTAACAGATGGCCTAATAGCACGTACAGAATAATCTTGTTGGTTCGAGAAAGTTCTGGTGTCTTCCATCACTTCTAGATGGCAGTAATTGGAATATATAAGAAGGCTAATGGCGCAACCACAAGTCAGTTCCTATGACACTGTTGTTAAATAAAATATTGCATACCTCCTTAAAACGTGTTTGTGCGTGTTTAAGTTTAAGACATCTTTATAACAGTATTTTGATTTGAATTGTTGCTTTTGTGTGTGAATTAGTAGTATGGAAAAGAAGCGAAAAATTGATAGTGAATGCAGAAAATTTAAAGATCAGTGGAACATTCAGTATTTCGTAATTGAGTCCAGTAACAAGGCGCTATGTTTGATTTGCAATGAAAGCATAGCCGTTCTCAAAGAATATAACATTAAACGTCATTATGAAACAAAACATTTTCAAAATTACTCAAAATATACAGGAAGTTTGCGGACAGAAAAATTCGAAGCTATGCAGCGCGGATTGAAATCGCAGCAATCTTCATTTACAAAACTCAAAACTGAACAAGAGGCTGCAACTCGTGCCAGCTTTCGTGTGGCTCTTGAAATTGCAAAACGTGGAAACCATTCACCGATGGAGAAATGATCAAAGAATGCATAATTGCAGTAGCCGAAGAAATGTGCCCTGAAAAGGTAAATTTATTAAAAACTGTCAGTATGTCAGCAAACACTGTGGCTCGAAGGGTAGAAAACATCGCTGAAAATATATCCTTTCAACTGTTCGACAAAAATGGACATTTTGAGTGGTTTCTTTGGCCTTGGATGAGTCAACGGATGTGTCAGATACTGCTCAGGTGTTGATTTATATTCGAGTATTTATGGCACAACTACTGGTACAGATATTTTTAAAGGAGTTGAAATGGCCATTAATCAAAAGAACCTTTGATGGAAAAACTTAAAATGTATTACAACTGATGGAGGCAAAAACATGAGTGGGAAAGATAAAGGAATGGTCGCTCTTGTGTCAAAGGCTGTAGAAAATGACGGTGGTTCAAAACCATTAGTCTTACATTGTATCATTCATCAACAGTCTTTGTGCGGAAAATGTTTGGATATGTCTGACGTTCTGAAACCAGTCATATCAACTGTTAATTTTATCAGATCTTTTGGGCTGAATCACCGACAATTCCGACAATTTATTGAAGAGATTGGAGAAACTGACTTACCTTATCATACTGCCGTACGCTGGCTTAGTTGTGGGAAAGTCCTTCAGCGCTTTTTTGAACTTCGAGCAGTGATCGAAATTTTTTTGAATGAAAAGCATCGCCCTCTTACTGAATTACAAAACAACGCATGGCTGTGGAAGTTAGCATTCTATGTTGATTTGACAAAACATGTGAACGAACTGAATTTGGGATTGCAAGAAGAAAACCAGCATCTTCCTGATTTATACACTAATATCAAATCATTCCGGAAGAAATTGAGACTGTTTCAATCACAACTACGAAGTAAATGTTTTTCACATTTTAAAACATGTGAAATATTCAGCCACACTACTGAGACTGAGTTTCCTATCGATTTTGCAATCGAAACTTTGAGTGCTTTGAAGATAAATTTTGATACTCGTTTCTCGGACTTTGATGCCATTGCGAATCAAATTAAGATTTTCAGAATCCTTTTGATACTGACATTGAAACCCTAGCCCCGGAACTTCAAATGGAAATGATTGATCTACAATGCAGTGATATAATTAGGAACAAATATCAAAACTCATCTTTGTTGGAATTTTATAAGAGTCTTCCACTGACACAATTTGATAATTTGCATAAATTTGCTCGTGGTCTGTTTTCTGTTTTTGGTACTACTTATTTGTGTGAGAAAACCTTCTCCAAAATGAAGTACACAAAAATGTTTACAGATCGAAATTAACTGATGAGCATCTTAAATCTCTTTTAATAATTGGTACAAGTAAAATTAGTCCACAACTACAAACTATTGTCAGGGGAAAATCTCAATTACATAAATCTCATTAGTATTTCATATGTCATTATGTTTGTTATAAGTTATGTGATTATTTAAAATGTATAAAATGTTAGTTGGATTCATTTCAATAATTTGTTAGTTATTATATACTGAAGTTAAATTTTCTGCATATTATACATGTCTTTACTCATTACAATTCTGTGTTTCTTTATCCAACTTATCACAAAAACAATAACAATAAGCCTACAAGAATGTTATGAGTTAGCGGAGTTAGCCCATGACCATATCAATGTAGATGTCATATTAATATTTATTCAACATAAAATTAGAATACTTCAGTAAACTAAATTTAATTTGCTATAAAAATTATTTGTTCTCTAAAAGGAGTTTTCAAGTATGCTAGCTCTCCGCGGGCCGGACAAAATCTGTCCGCGGGCCGGATGTGGCCCTCGTTCCGTAGTCTGTATCTCTTTTAACTAAGTAAATATAGGGTCATTCCGCAATTGGCATTGTTTTAATTTTACCCCGTATCTCTTAAGAGAGGGAAAATTTTCAAATTTTGATTTAACCATTTTAAGTTTGACCCAAAAAGAGCACTTGAAGCTTATGTTTTTTTTATAATAGCACTAACACAAAAGTGTAAATAAGGGGACACCCTGTACTCTAGAAAATGTAAATGTCTAGTGGGGTTAATAATTTTATTTTCCAGTTAAGTTGCAAATTGACAAAAAATCAAATATAAAGCTAAATGTTCAATTAAAAAATAATACTTTCATACTTACAGCATAATCCGGAGTACCGACTTGAATCTTGTAAACCATAGTTGTTACAGCTGGGGTACCCCTTTTCATAGGGCGGTTGACCCAGAACATTTCCACTGAAATTAAAAAATTAAACATCTAAATAAAAAAATAATATATAAAACAAATAATATATATAAATATATTATACACTAAATTCAATCTCTTGGTTTTTGATATGAGTGAAGTTTAATTACCACCCGCGACTACAAATCGTACCTCCTTTTAAATAGTGTCATAATTCAAGAAATAAAAAATCAAGAAAAACCAAGGAAGTTTAAAGGTGTATGGACAAGCTAATGTCGCATCAATGCCAGCCAGTTCATCAAAAAATGTCAGCCCAGTATGAAAATAACTGTCAGAGTTGGCCCCGCCGATTCTGCGCAATAACAAAATTCCACGAAATAATTTAATGTGTTGCCTACTTACACACTGATAAATCAGTTGAAGTTAGCCAACACATTATAATTTTATGAGACCGGAGTACCGTTTTTGGATTGATCAAAACCTTCTTATTTTAGTGATTAGTGTTTATTAAATTGTGACTATAATTTTGTGTTTATTGTGTTACTTATAATATCGTAACAAAATAACTAGAGGTTGTATGGTTTTGTCTTGCAAATCCAAGGGTAACATACCCGTTTTTTGAACTTTAGGTAAGTATTTATATTTAAATTAGGTGCTTCTTATAAGACGTAACGTTAGGTAACCGAATAAATAATAATATATCAATTATGAATAATAGAAAATGAAAATTTCATAGGAAATATTAGTGAGAAAAGGAAGGCAATCTTAACTATCTTTTAGATGATTTCCAGAATGTTTGTATATTTCTGTGGATTATTAAAAAGAAATAAGGTTTACATTTAGGTACTTTTATTTCATTTAATAATTTAGTACACTCTTTTAGAGGATCAAAATTATTGATTACTGGGCAGACCAAGCAAATTTTAATATATACAGGTCCTTCTAATTGAATGAAAGGAAGTACAATTTTGGTACGGTTTTTTGGGGCGCTGATTACAAATCTAAAAAAAAATCGGCAATGTTTCTTTTTCGAGATATTCATCATCAAAATCGAAAATCAAACTAACCTTATTTACACTATTCCTCCTTCTTTTTGCACAAAATTCTTGATTCTTACACTAAATTGGCACAAAATATTTCACAAACACCTTTTAAAAATTTTTTTATGTTTATTTTACACCTTTTTTACACTTTTATTTTTTAAGCAAATATTTCTGCTGCCTTTGAACTTAAAAGTTCGCAATTTAATGGAAAAAAGATGTAAAATAAATAAAAATACAAGGTTTTAAAGGTGTTATAAAATATCGTGTGCCACTTTAGTGTAAAAGTCAAGAATTTGTACAAAAGAAGGGAGAATATAGTAAATAAGAGGTTAGTTTAATTTTCAATTTTGATGAAGATCTCGGAAACGAAACGTTGCCGAAAAGATATTTTTTCAGATTTGTAATCAGCGCCCCAAAAAACCCCTGTATACCAAATTTGATCAAAATCGGAGAGGAGGCAACTTTCGAGACAATACCATTTGTTTAAAAATAAATTAGATTTTTGGTTTCTTAATCTTGCATTATCAACTTTTTAAGCTCGACAAACTGTACACACATAATATTTACAATTATTACAATGGATACTCAAGTACCAAAGGTTACTAAACATTTTTAACCACTGTTATTCTGTCTCATGAATGTTTGTTATTAGTGAAAAGTATATGCCTAAAAAGCAGTTATAAAAATTTTCACTTTTTAATGTACAACCAGAATCTTAGGATTAGATTAAACTCATTTACACTATCTTTCCCTTCTTTTATCACAAAATTGGTGATAAGTACATAATACTATCATACAATGTTTGAAATTTATTTTAAAAAATCGTGTTTTTATTTATTTACAAAGATTTTTGGTAAAAATACAAAACTTCCAAAAATATCGACCATTTAAAATTTAAATAGAAGGCAGTAAAGTGGCGCCATCTATTCTTTCCATATTATATCAGATGATATAAAAACTAATATTACACAATAATTTTAAATATTCTATAGTAGTATCCTTTAATAACCAACAATTTTGGGCAAAAAAAATAAAAAAAAAACAGTGAATATTGGAATTTGACATTTGATAGATAGTAACAAAGAATTATGGAAATCCGGCCCTGACCTACTATTTATTGCGCAAATTCCGCGGGGCCAACCCCCCTATTCCCGCTGCCCTGCACGCCTGGACAATTTTGTTCTAAAGTATTGGGCTTCCATACACCTTTAAACTTCCTTGAGAAAAACGCGTTAGTTCATTCACTTCACACAAGCGCTAACTTCAAGTAAACGAATATATTTAATACATTTAGTTGCTTACATGCGGATAAAGCGCTGGTAACTTAACATCTCTATTTTAACATTTAACCTAGAAATTTTTGTGCTAATCCGGGAAAAAA
>JAHBCN010009465.1:0-34741 GCA_019359885.1 Listronotus oregonensis
TTGAACCATACATCAATATTCCTGTATCTGTCAGGGTGATATCAAATAAATTACTTTTTGAAATTAGTACTAATCAAAAATAAAGTTTAAGATAGCAGCTATAAAATTCTAAGAGAATATAAATTAATAATGCGAAAGTAATTACCAATAAAAATGTTATTGTCAAATTACCTAATCACCTATTAAAAGTAATTTTTCATAAGCTCTCCATTAGAACAATAGATTTATAAATTATACCGTGGTTTATAACAAACCAGCACGATCGGTAACTTTATCTTAAAGAGCGATCGATTAATAACCGATAGATCGTGAGGGAATATTATTTTATTAACCTTTATTAGGCAAATTCGATCAGATATTTATCGATAATTAATGGCGACGTTTTTACCGCGAAAAGAACCTGGATTTATGGCTGTGCTAGGGCATATTTATACGCCGCCGTGTCAAAGTTAACACTGCTGAATAAAAATATTTTAACTAGGCGTGGCCGATTAGAGAATCGTGCTAAAGTTGTAGCAATTAATAAATTAAAAAGAAGTTTTAGTTTATAAGACAGTAATGCTATAGTTATTGGATGGCTTTCTTTAACGCATTGACATTAAACGTTTTACATTTTATTTTTTTTACTTAAAAAAAATGGCATGCTTTATTCTAAATAAAGTCAAACCAAAAGACCAAAAAAAAAAGTTTTTAACAAGAGACTCTGTTTTATTGGACACATAGCAAGAAATACAAAAATTTTAAAAAGCTTTATAATTAATTTAATAAAAATTCTTTAACGTTTTAAATGGTCAGAGATATGAAAAAAAAAATCCTAATTTTTAGGTTTAATCTGTAGTTCTTCTGGCTTAGTTGGTTAGTGCCAATGAGCTAACATCATAAAAAGAGAAAGCATTTCATTCATAAACGCAATCGAGAGCTGCGGCCAACATGTTTTTGTTTATTAGATAGAATGGTACAAGCATAGTTTGTACTTACTTGTGAAATAATAATCCAGGAATCATATCCGTCACTTTACACACTTGGCACTGCCTTACCATTTTAATTTATCTAAAGTACTTACACAAAACTGAAATATATAAAATTGTCACAAAAATTACACAAACAACAAAAAACATTTACACTAAAACGCCTTATTGAATGTGTCATCTGTAGAGGGAGACCATGGATTCCAGAAAGGTAAAGGAGCATCCACTCTTTGTTACGAAAATGGCCCTCCAGTTGCAGATGGAGTTGTGTTCCAGAGGGTCACTTTATATATGGCGGTCAAGGTCATTGGTTCTCATTGGTTCCCTAAGCTACATCAGCACCTCCTAGTGAGGGTCACTTTTTGAGCAATACAGCCATAAAAGAGGGTGATCCTTTACTTCTCTACAATCCATCAGCGAAGATGAAGGTGGCGGAAGTACGCTTTTACGAAAAATTCGCTGTTGTCACGTTGTCGCGCCTTTATTAATAGCTGTCTAAAAAAAAATAGTATTTTGACATCATTACTTTTCTGTGTTATACTCTATAGTAATAAATATAACAAATATTATTCACAGTTTAAAATACAATAGTAGAGCTTATTTTAATGTAATTTTAGAAATAATTTAAGTAAAATTTAAACATAATATACTATTAAGTACATGAAACAGAAAGATACTTGGCAGCCACGTCTTACGACAAAATAGTATCTGTAGTAACCATTTTCCCGGGTTTTTGGTGGATTTTATTGCTTCGAGTACAGAGGTTCATTCATCGCTAGGCAGAACCTTAGAATGTGCGTTTATAATGCCACGCTTATGCCAAATCGATGCTTTCTCCAGTTAAACTAACAGCTCATTGGTTAGTGCAATGCTCTTAGCTTTAGTAGGTGGTAAAGGAGCTTTTCCTGTCCAAGATGGTACCACCCCACTTGCCCTTTAATAAATTTCTTGTTAACAGATGTTTTACGTTCTGGGTATGTCAGTCAATTTTCTTCTTCCTCTTTTTTCTTTATTTTTCTTTTTTTCCATCTCAAATAAAAAATATAATAATAAGTAACCAAGATATTAATATTTTGGTTATAGAATACTCCTTCAGTCGAACATTCAGGTAATGGGTACTCCTGGGTGTTCATCATCGAAAAATAATATATTATTCGCAAATATCGGTGGGCTCAATTCCACTTTCAACTTCGTTCACCATTTACACCATATTTTTTTAACCGAATATTAAATTAGTTTTTTAACTTTAATTAGCCCTCTCCTTTTTCTAGGGTACAAACGTACAAACTGAGCGTAGCCCATTTCAGCCCGAGGGATCAGGTATCGCCCCTAAATTTCTAACGTCTCGACTCGAACCTAAATCTGACCTGCTTTTAAACCGCCTATTTTGGCCCAAGAATATATTTAAATAATTTATTAAAATCTGTTACGAATCCTAGTCGTGCCTATTTAAAAATATCATTAGAAAGGCTATAAATTTTGACGCAAAATAAAAAGCAAGCAAATTTCAAATAACACTTTTATTAAAATTTTGTAAGGCTACCCTATCTACAAGAAGAACAAAATAAAACAAACAATCAAACCTACTTATTAGAATGATAAATAACAACTAAGTAGAACATTTTCTTGCTCAGGTTCGTGAGAATGTCGTTGATTCAAAGAAGTTATCTAACGCTACATTAGTTACAAAAATAAAAATAGAATAAAACAAACAAACAAACAAAACCTACTTATAAGAATAATGAATGAAACTAACCACAACTAATCATGAAATTTTTGAGCTCGGGTTTGTGTGAATTCTGTTTGATACAGTTAAACTCTATGAAAAACATCTGCGAGAGTTTTTGAGTAAGCGTTACACGTATCTTTAATACATCTCCACTTTATATCTCTCAAATACAATTTTAGATTGTACTTTTTAAATTCAAATTAATTTATTACTAGTAGTCTTTTACCCTGATGACTATAAATTTGCTTTAGTTCAGCAGAACAACTCATCTTAATTTTATCCAGGATTAATACCTACTAGTTAAATATCAAATCTGCTGTACCAAAGAACGCGCGCACTCCAAAAGCAACCGCATCGTGACTCGTTTGCCAGGAGGGCTGACGGGACCAAACCTTTTGGACCCAAACCTTTCGTAGCTCTGACAGAGTCTGTGATGAGGGACCTAATTAAAAGACACTCTCATAAGCAGTTTACAAGACGATGGGATAAAACAGTAAACTGTTACTTTTTCAGGGAGCTGCTGAACTATCCTAACAAAGATACAGTTAAACATTACTTGGCAATTCCTAGGACGAGCCTTCGTCTAATTATGGGCGTTCTAACTTTTTATCATTGTATAAATTAACTGCAAAAAGCCTTTTTACAATGTGTATAAATGACACACCTCTGTGTAGAGGTTGTGAACAGGAAGACGAGACGGTGGAGCACATCCTTTGTAACTGCCCTGCTCTTATCCATGAGTATTGGCTTTCTTAAGCCGACATTAAGGAGATTTATTTACGTGTCTTCTAATAACACTTAAGATCAGAAGGATGGGCGCCGTACTGAGTGAGGAGTTCCATTTAGGAGGTAGCACAACGGGCTCATTGAAATGGGATTAACTTAATATTCCCATTTAGGGTCGAATTGGACGATGCTCTACAATTTTCTTTCGTTCTGGCGTTTATTAAGTTTGCAATACCTTGGATTGTGCTAAAGTGTAAAGTGATTAGTATAATCAACATGTAAATGGTCACAGACACACGTTAGTAATACTAATCACCTAACAAAGGCACTTCTCACCAGCACTTGCTACTTAACAAAATGTAAATTAGCATTTAGGTGGGCCTGATATCTTTTTGCTTAAACTTAGCTACAACTTAGTCTACCAAATTTATATGATGTGTTTAGTGTTGTGGTATCTGACGATTTCTACACTGAGTTCTTTAGCTTTCAGATACACAGATTGTCACATTTTTATGAACCCTTTTTTATCATTTAAGCATTCCGAGCATCTTAATACGTCAAAAAATAAACAAATATTTAAAACACTTACCCTGTTTCAAGCAATAATTCATGTGTATATGCTAGAATAAGAAAAACCAAAAATATATCCAAGAGATTACTGTAAAAGCTATGATTATTTATAGAATTTAAACTCTTCTCGTTGGTTGTTAAAGTAAAGGTAACAATTTCATTATCTTTAAATCATATAAATTATATTAAATTTATAACGTCCGTAGAGTACGCTGTTGACTATATTATGCAGCGGTTATTACTAAAATTTTATTACATCTTTATTAATTTATAATAAGCACAGCATTCCTTGGTACACATATTTTCAATTTTATAGTGCAATAATAATTATTTAATGTTTCCCATTATTTTTATGCTATAATCAGTGGCATAACTAAAATGGTAAGATCGCGGCAAATTATCGGATGGGGCACTTTCTCAATAAAAAAAGCACAACCATTTATGCAATTTGTTTGTTTTTTATATATATAAAATTTACGAAAATATACAAAGGGGTTTACCTATAACTTACTAATAAAAAAGAAATAAAAAACTTTTTAGGCACTTTATGTTATGCTTTGGATTTTATTGGAAAAAAGAGAAATTTAAACTTACATTAAAAAATAATTAGTACCCTTTTTATAATTTATTTTTAAAAGTAGAACATGTTGGCTTAAACAGGCATTAATGTAAAATTGTATCGTATTTTCTTAACAATACCACTTACATCTTTGGTTTATTATACTACATAATTGTTGTAGCTGTCATATTCCAGTTATGTCATAATCAGGCATCTTCATCGAGTTTTATAATAGATCCCAGTTATCTTTAATGAACATATTGCTTGAGCTGACAAAGTTATGATGAGAAAACAATTGAAGGTATTAATGCAATCTTCTGTTGCAATTTAAATACAAATTAAATGAAAAGGTCGGCATTCGTTAAGCAATTTTAAAAGAAAGCCTTTATTAAGACTAAAGTGGTTTGCTCACTTGACACCTGTGGAAATGTTACACACCTGTGGAAATGTTACACTTTTAAATGCAAATACTGTTCCATAGATATTAAATATATTTAATAACTTGCTTAGTGTAAAGAGGTATTACTTTTAATCCATGTAAGCAACTAAGCCGCAAGCTTTATTAAAAAAAATAATTAAAAAAAAATATTTATTATATCTAAATAAATTAAGAAAATGTTTAAATACTAAAACCAAACCGTCTAAATCACATTTCGAGATATACAGGGTCTTTATTAATGTCAGTAAACTACGTGACCAAAAATGTTGCGAGTTGCCTATTCAGAGGCACAAATTTATATAAAATATCACCAGAAATATTCATTGGCGCCGTGCATTTTAAAATCGATATTTAAATGTTAAAAATATTTGTTTTTTAAAGGTTAGAAAATTTACCATTTATTATTTTTTCAGGTAATTTGAGCCAAGTTATTACAGCCATTTTGATAATTTTGCCACGCAGGCATTTAGTTTTAAGTCTCTTGTTTGCCAATAATTTAATTTGCAAGATTTTGGTAGAAAAAATGTTGTGTTTAGCGTAGATATGTTATAATTTTTATTAATCTTTGGATTTTCGTTAATTTAAAGTTATTAGGATAATTAAGTCCTGTTAACTCGTAGTTCAAACAGTTTTTTTTAAATTAATTAAAATAAAACTACTTAACATAAATTTATTTGTATATTGGTAATAAGTTACACTACATAGGTGTTTTTACACGTCAATTATTACATAATAAAAGAAATTAGGATAATTATTACATGCTTAAAACAATTAAGATGAAACAATCCACAAAAAATTCCAATTACTTAAAAATTATTACAGTGATCAAAAATGAAATTTCGATAAAGCTATGTGGATTCTCCGTGGCCCAGGTTCGGTAGTTCTGACTATTAACATAACTCGACAAATGAAAAGAAGCTTCATCAGAGAAGAAAGTTCGTTCCCAAACATTGTTATTGTAAAGAATCTCATTATAGCATTGGCAAAACTGCACCCTCTTTGGAAAATCTGGTGGAAGGAGTTCTTTTACTACTGTGACCTTATATGGATGCATTTTTAATTTTTGGTTAGTGCTTTATGGCAAGTACCAACAGACATTTCTAAAGAAATGTATGTATTTAAAATAGTATCCTTACCGGTCTGAGTAGGCAACTTCTTCACCGGTTTCTTAGGACTGTGCTCTATTCGGGCAAGTATATCAAGAACAGGTTCTGTAAGCACGGTAGGCCTTCCAGTGGACTTTCCCTTACAAATACACATCTTGTTTCAAAGCGATTGATTAGCACATGTCTGTGGTGAACAAATGTTTCGTACTCAACAAGATTGTCAGCAAACCTTTCGCTAAACTGGTCCATGCAACTTTAAAGAGAATATGACCAAGTTCTTTCCTCATTACGAGTTGCACTTCTAAAATGTGCCATTATTAAAAACGCATTTTGTTTCGCAGTCCACATTTTAAACGTTTTTTAAAAGTAAAAACACAGTTTTATTTACGTAACTTCAATAACAAAAACACATATAACTTACTTTTAAAACTCGAAATATGCAAAGTAGTCCTTAAAAGAACTTTTTTAAGCTTGTTAGGTTCGTTTTCGAAAATAATTTGATCAAGAAAATCCAAAAATTCTTCAAAAATACTATCCAAAAACCAAATGACGCCAACGCCAACAATATATAGGTCTGTCAGTCAAGTCACCTGTCAAACACAGTTTGCTGTGTTGCTAAGCCGAATTTTGTCTCATAAAAGGTGTGTTTTTTTGACCATTAACCTGCACTGATTCTGATTTATCGGAATTTTAATATTTTTGTAGGTTACTATAATCAGTAATTTTGATTTACATTTCGCTTTGTTCGCAGTTGATAAACTGGTAAATAGTCACATAAAAAAAATAAATGTAGGCAAAATTTATGAACTTTTTTCCATCTTGGCAATACTGTTAATAAATAAGAAACCAAGCAGTGGAACCACTATAACAAACCAAAATCGCGTGGTCACGTGTCTTACGGACATTAACGAAGACACTGTATCAAGAAGAAGAAAGTATTGAATGCCGATATAAATTATGGTTTTAAAAAAACACGTTTTTATAGCAAACCTAATTAAAAAGTAGCGAGTAATTTTTAAGGATAAAAAGTTTGTGTTACTGGAATAGAAAGTCCAATAATCTTTTATGAATAATTAATTTGAAATAGGATTAAAATAAAAATTAAGTTATAAACAAAATAACTCAATTATAGAAATAAGCGTGGGGTGCTTAATATTAAATGTAACAATTATTTTTTTGGTAGCTATTTACAACATTAGAGTTAATTTAAAAATATAGTAAATTGCGCCCCACGCTTTTTTACTATAATTAAATTATTATATTACAACCAAATTTTTATTTTAATCTTATTACAAATTAATTGGTCAAAATTAATTATTGGACCTTGTTTGACTTTAACACATACTATCTATACTTAAAAATTATTTTCTATTTTTTAGTTCGGATTACTGTGTTTTCGAGGTATTAAACTCAACACGATTTTTGGCGCCCCAATCCAAAATAAGTTTGAGGTCTGAAGAGGAGTGAAAGAGATACTTTGCATTGACCTGCGCTTGTTTTCCAAATCAAAATTACATGGTGGCTTAAGAAATTGCATACTAGAGTGGAGGGTACTATCGTCAGCAAAACTATGAATGAGATTGATTGTGGAAGAGAGAAGATCGTTAATGTGTAGAGGAGCGTGGGTGCCAGCCCTGAGCCCTGGGGCACCCCAGCATTAATTTGGTAGAACCTGGAAGAAAGAACATCTACAGTAACTGATATAGGTCGATTAAAAAGAAAACTGGAGAGCCAAGAGCAAAGCTTAGGTGGAAGACCGTAAGAAGGAAGTTTGTTAAGGAGCCCATCATGCCAGACCTGATCGAAAGCTTTGGATATGTCAAGAGCAACGATCTGGGATTCACCAAAAAGCTCAAGGGACTTGTTCCAGTTGTGTGAGACAAAGGAAAGAAGATCAGAGGGGGAATCTTCTCTGATGGAATCCATATTGTCTAACATGTAAAATCTTGTGTTTTCCAGATACTTTCGGATTTGGGAATTAATGAATTTTTTTATTACTTTGCAAACAACAGCAAGAAGAGATATAAGTCTATAGTTAGACGCAAGAGTTTTGCATCCTTTTTTGGAGATAACTCTCCGGAAAAATGCCCGTGTCGTAATCGCCGAGATTCGAAAGAGGCGAGTTAGGATGGGTGCAAGCTCGGGAGCACATTTTTTAAGACGATTGCTGGTATGCCATCCAGTCCAGATAATTTTTTAGTATTTAGTAATTATAAGCAGTAATATTAAGTAAAAAGAAAGAATACGCTTGATATGTTTGACTTTAAAAATTATATCGGACATTTTATGAGAAACAGGGGCAACTGTTGGGAGGGGAAGATTAATAGGAGAATCAAGCGTAACAAATTGTTTGGCAAATAGTTCGGCTTTTCCTTTAGAGGTAAAAACAATTTCATCTTTGGATATTAGTGGTGGAAAAGAATTTGCGCAAAAGTTTTAACTAATATTTTTGGCAAAGGACCAAAAAGCTTTACTGTCATTCGAGCAAGAGAGAATTTTATCTTTTATCCGATTGTTAAAACGGTCTTTTGCGTCTGAGATAGTCTGATTATACTGATTTCTTGTTTCGATGCTGGCCTGTCGATTTTCAGAACTAGGGTTTGGGAGAAATTTTTTGTGGGCTTGAATTTTTAAAAGTCTGTCTTTGTCATGGGATTTAGAAAACCACGGTTTGTGATTTAAAGTTATGGGTTTATTTTTATTGTGGGGAATATAGGTCTCAATGCATAGTTGAATTGTTTCGGTAATTTGTAATATCAGAATGATAGTATGTAGAAAAGCAGGTAAGATACCAAGGGTAGCTGGCAAAAAAATCTCTCAGACCATTCCAGTCGGCCGAGTTGTAGTGCCAAACGGTTCGTGGTGGAATGCGTTCAGTTGCCTCAGAATGTGTCGAGTATGATAAGGTGGCCAAACCATGGTTAGGGGAGCAGTTACTGATGCTTGGTAAAGTACGGGGGTGGAAGTAAGAAAAAGATTCAGCACTATAGGAACCTAGAAAGTAGGTAGGTTCCATACATAAATTGGTGAGCAAGTTGCTGATTGGTGACATTTTCGGCTGCTCTGCTCAGGTATCAGTTTTTGTAGAGCCTAGCCTGTTCTTATTATGCTGGGTAAGTTCTGTAGAACATAGAGTCGTTTAATCTTTGTCGGCGTTACTTTTGAGAATAACTCTATAGAGAGAGAGAGAGAGAGAGAGAGAGAGAGAGAGAGGAGAGATATATATATATATAGAGAGAGAGAGTATATATAGAGAGATATATATGTATACCTATAGACATATATATATATATATATATATATAAATATATGTAGAAAAATGTAGTAGCTACAAACTCTGGTACCATAATTAAAATTCATTTATTTGCTTTACATATATTTGAAATGGTAAGAATTTTAAAAATTATATCCATGAAGAAGAACGTGATTTACCGTTCTGTAAATGATATACACTTAACTTTGACATTTTTTTATTCTGATGATCCTAGTCAGGATATAAGGACAAAGTTATGAGTTCTTTTTTATTGCTAAGAGAAGAAATTTTAACCAGACAGGTTAAACGCTGCTTCATGTAGAACTTTAGCTCCAGAAACTTGATTGAAAAGTACTAGATAATCTTGGCACCAGATCTTCGTTTCCATCATTATGCCTTATAACATGACATCAAGGTGGGTTGGCTAATGACGCAGTATCGCTTCGACGAAACTAATTCAGTGTATAATAATAAATTGTATAGATTTAGGAATGATGCTGGTTTTTGAGGTAGTTTAATTGACTTTAAGTTAATGTCTTTCTGTAAGCCCTATACTTCAAGGACCTTTCAGTAATATTGACGATATTTTTACCTAAATTTTAAACAACGATCGACCTTTTTTTGGACACTGCTAACACTAACCAAAACTAGTAACCCAAATCAACTTTATCTTTCACCACCCACTCAACTTATTCCCTAGTTGTACAGATTTTCGCGACTCCCAAAAGGGTAATTTGAAAATAATTAAGTCTAAAAAACAAACCAAGACTAACCACAACTAATTTGGACATTTTTTAAATTCTTTGATACTAGTCAGGACATAAGAAAGAAGGTATGGATAATTTTATTGTTATCGGCTCTTGACTGCTGTACAAATTTTCAAGATAATCAGAGTTCTTGAAATAGGCAAAAATTACGTTAAAATATTTCGTTACATACATGCGCATACATACATACATACATACATACATACATACATATACATACATACATACATATCTAATGGATATGGATTAGTAGCAACAGTTGAGAGACAGACCCTTTGTTCAGAGACCACACTGGCAAGCCACATTGCCTAGGAGAGAACGTGTACTCGCTCCCTAACATAAATGCGTGAGAGAACAAAGAGATGGGTCAAGTTAGTCTAAATGGACGCAGACCCGTATGCGGACAAAGCCTCCCCTTCAACTGGAAGACTGAGAAATAACCCAGTGCCCACTGCCATGTCACGCCAAACACCACGTGCATAGACTTTGTGTGAAGATCGAGCTCAAACACCACATCAAAGCCAGAAACAACGTCCATGGAGAAATCAAAGACTGGTCAGGTCCATTGAGACGGGCATTACTATGGCTGGCGCTCAAAGGACCTAAATGCTGCTTCAACGGAGCAGATACCAATAGAACAGTGTCATCCACGCAAACTTGTCCCTGGATGAATGCACAAGTGAAGACACCGGTCACCTCACACAAACATTATGAGATGAACAATAGGAAAAGGCCGTGCTCTCACACCCAGCCCCCTATCAGCATCATCTGACTCCACACTGAAAAAACCACAACTGGGAAGGATACTTTGATAAAAGTGACTCAAAGCAAACAAGGAGAAGAGGAGTCCAGGAGCCAACGGCTATACTCTGCGCAGAGTCAAATCAATCAATGAATACGGCTCTAACGCAAATAACAGCCATCAAAAACGCCACAGGATGGCCAAGAACCATACAGCTGTCCTCATTTCGCTAACCAGCGGAAGGGCGAACCTACGCAGAAATTCTCAGTGAGATTAAAAGCAAGGTAAAATCCCAGGGAGAGCGTGTATATTAAGTCTATCAGGCAGTACAAAAACGGGGTGTGCCACTGGTAAATGGGGCCACAATGTCGACGATAGCATCGTTCTCACCGACCGCGGCTGTGGTCAGCCACCACGAATATCGGTACAGTTAAAACACTGACGGTCACTGACGACGATTGAACCTGATCTGATGGGGTTACTACCGGTGGGAATATGTTCGCGAAGCACTCAAACGAGACTTTACCATTAGTGGCGCGAGATGGAAACCACATTAACTAAGGCAACGCCTAGAGGTAAGGGCTGGCAGCCCCTTCTGTGAACTGGACGAGGCTGCGCAACCAAGGCGCTTGATGGGCGCGCAGTATTAATGTCGTATTATTGGGTAAACTGTATCCATCCGTCCTGCTGCAAGAGGCTGTTGCTTCAAATATCTGGTTGTGGACACTCAGCTCGTCTCGCAAAGGATACTGCTAGAAGAACTGCTATATAAATGCGGAGGTGGTGATAACCACAAAGGCAAACCAGCCTGTTTCGCCAAAACGTTTTTGAAGAACCCAGACGCAAACCAGCGTAAGATGACCAGCCATAGAGCTACATTTCTGAAAGCTCTGCGGAGTAATGCACAGACCTGACTGAAGCGACACAAGAGAGCGCGCAGTGAAATGACGAGCATACTTCAAGGCATAACAGGTATATCATGAGATAACCACTCCGTCAGCGTGTGTCTTTGAAGGTAAGATCGACCCTTCTGTACTGATTCGCAGAACAACACTCAACCCCTCTACAGAACGTGGTTCACTGCATAAACCGCTAACACTGCGCAGTCTTGGGCTTCTACCGACCATAGCCATTAACAACATGGCTGCGTGGAGAAGGTTTTGTCTGATAAAAACCCCTACGAGCACTTCATGAGGCCCACCTTTCGGCCTAATGAAGGATCGATATTTTTCCGACAAAGCTGGGTAGCGTGGAAAACGCTATATCGCGAATCCAGCGGTGAAGTCATCGTGGCTGGCGCGACTTCCAACGCTACCTGAATGGGGAGAAGTTTCAGAGCCAGAGGAACGAAGTCGCTGATTTCGCAGCAAGGCTCGACCTTGATAGGTCCTGAACACCGCAATACTGACTTTAGAAGATCTCAGGTCACTGCGAGTACATCTTTAGACATCTCGCAGGGTCGCTACAAATATCCAGTTGGAATCAAGAACTGATGGTCTCCGAAGAGTACTGCGGCAGCGGATCACCCAACATATTACATTCAGCGTTGAGACGGATTCCCTCTCCAGCAACGCCTGCTTAGAAGCCCCGTAGAACGAAGGTGGAATGCTAAAAGCTCGATTCAGAAGCTCTAAGAGCGTCCTTTCAAAAGCTGGCAAAACCTCTTTAACCTGAGACTCCTAATACCAGAAGCGAGACAGAAAAATAGTTCAGACCACAATGAAGGCAATCACCACCTGTAGACGCCTCTATGCTGCGCCTAAAAAACCGGAGCACTCATAGGCCGGTATACTGGTGGACACTGAAATAGCGGCACTCCGAAAAAAGATGCCTTCAAACTTTGACGGCAACAAGGGCCGCAAGACAGACTTCACACAAGCTTCATACTCTGCTGAGTACAAGGAAAGGAACTGAACATCAAGGCAAGCAAAGTGATATTGTGGAGGGAAACTGGTGGGGACCTAAACAGGGACGTCTGGGGCAAAGCTTATCAGATTGTGGTCAAAGGACTCGGAAAGGCTGCACCAGAAGCACCAAAAACCCTGACTGAAATGAACAACATCGGAGGAGCCTCTACCACCAGCCGCGAGAAAGAAGGCACTCATAAGTAGTGGCGAAATCTCATACGTTCTCAGTCAAGGAATTGCAAGATGCAGCTAAGTCCCTAAAACCAGGGAAAGCACCATTCCGATATTTCTGGCATCCACTGTCAAGATTAAGATCAGCTCAGGAATTCCGGACCTACTACTGAAAAGTTATAACGCATGCCTTGTGGAACTGGCACGTTTCCAACTGTCGAAACGCCAGACTGGTCCTCCTGGACAAGGGTAAAGGAATCCCCATTACACCTTCGTCGTTTAGGCCACTTGCATGCTGATATCCCCGGAAACTGCTCGAAAAGCTGATAGGAGATTGCGAAAAGACATTGACTCTGCAAAGCGGTGGCTATGCTGATAACCAACATGGCTTCCGTAAGGGCTGATCACCGATTGGAGCAATAGCGAAGAAAATCACAGAAATCGTGGCAGAGGCATGGTCTGGTAACATAAAATCAGCAAAGTCTGTATACCCTTACACTGACGTAAGAAACGCGTTCAATAGCGCGAAATGGATGATATCTCGCGCACTGAACACCGGTTCGCGATAAAAAAGAGAACTGGCAATAGCGAGGACTATCTAGATGCAACAACGCTAATTGTTAAAACCACAGTAGGCTCACAGGAGTACCAGATGACAGCAGGCGTACCACTGGGTTCAGTAATGGCCCTGACCTGAACGCAAATTACGACCAGCTGCTGGACATTCCGCTACCGAAGCAAGTGCAGCTACAGGTTTCGCTGATGATCGCAGCCATGCGTAGTGGCGGACAGCGTGGAGGAGGCTGATCTTCTAGTTCGGTCGACTGGCTGATGTAGTAGACAACTGGCTCGAGAAACATCAGCTAAAACTAGTCCAAACAAAACCGGAGATGGCAGTTAATGCGCCAGAAATCGTTTCCAACACCCTTCAACGTGGATCTTGGGCATAACATTAACGTCCACGCGGTCACTACGCTATTTAGGAGTGACGATGAAGGAGCCTGTCCTTTCACGATCACCTCGCGCATGCACAGCCAGCAAGACGGTATCCAGCCTATCGAGAATCAAAGCACAATGCAATGGGCCCACGAAGTTAAAAAAGCAGAAGAGTCCTTCTGGAAGTAATCCAATTGTATCCCTGCTTCATGGAGCGGAAATGGTCGGATACTCCTGAAGCAAAAACTTATCGGCGTAAAGAGGGAAGGCAGTACAACGACGGGGGCTCCTGAGGGTGACCTGAGCCTATCGCACGGTTTCCGAAGCAGCTGTACTTAGTTTTAGCGGAAGCTCCACCTATCGACATTCTAGCATTCGAGAGAGCAAAACTCTACAAACTCAAAGTCAGAGGCGACAACACGAAGGGAGGCCAGAGCAAGAGTGAAGGAAGAAACACAGACGGAATGGAAAACAGATGGATGAACTGCGACAAGGGTATGGACAGTCTGGCCGATCCCGAATATCAAAACCTGGCTACCCGGAAATCACGGTGAGACGGACTTCTTCCTGACTCAGCTACTGACGGGGTAATAATGGCCGGTTCAACGCCTCACCTGTTCAAATGGGCCTACACCACACCCAATGTGCGTACCGGATAAACCGACGATGCTGAGAATATCGTTGAGTGACGCTGGAGGAACCACAGAGCCAACACCGAAGCAACTCTAGATACAAGACTTCCAACCCTGCGAGTTTATGAACTACATGGTAAAAACAGGAAGAAAACTGGAAGGAAATCGCAGCCTACGCGCAGCGCCTTCCTCAAAGAAAAAAAAAAAAAATCTTAGAAATGCACCAGTAAGGCAGCAGAGAACCGTCGTACGACGCAACACGGACTGGTTGAAGTAATGCTAACGCGGTCCTGACCCGGTCATCCTGGCCGCAGGGAATAAGAGGAGCAGGGGTGGTGGAATCCCACACTACCGTCTATCATCTTACGGTGCAATTAAAAGATTTTTGTCCCCTCATTACAAAAAACATATATAGACATACATAGGTACACAACCCTGCATGACATACTTCATGAGCGTCTACCTTCGCCTAATGGTAGGATCGATATTTCCTGACAAAAGCTGGCAAGTGGAAAACGCCAGACACGCGAATTCATCGGTGAAGTCATCGTGGCTATGACTTCAACGCTAAATCGCCTGAAATGGGGTGAAGACTTCTCAGACACCAGAGGAAACGAAGTCAAAGGATTTCGGCTCGGACCTGATAGTCCTGCAGAACATCGGCAATACCTCGACTTTAGAAGACCAGGTTACCGCGAGCACTTGTATACATCCTTTCGCTGGGGTCGCCAAAATATCCAGTTGAGAACTGGATTGTCTCCGAAGAGTGTTGTAGCGGCTGCGATCTGCAACATATTACATTCAGCGTTAAGATTTATTCTCCAGTAACGTCAGCTCCTGTAGAACGAAGGTAACTTCACAAAAAGCCTGACCTGAGAAGCTTTCCAAGAGCGTCTCTTTCAAAAAGCTGGTAAAACTTAAACTCCTCGAGACTTAATACCAGGAAGCGAGACAGAACAGAATCAACCGCAATCAGCGCAACACCACCCCAGACGCCTCGTGCTGCGCCGCCTAAAAACCGGAGCACCATAGGCCGGTATACTGGTGGACCAGAAATAGCGGCACTCCGGTGTGATGCCCTCAAACTTCGACGGCAAGCACTGTGGTGCCGCAAGACACTCCTCCCACACAAGCCTCACATCGCGAGCACAAAGAGGTCTGGCGAAAAGGGAACTGAACATCAAGGCAAGCAAAGCTATTAGTTGTGGAGGGAATTCAATGACCCAAACAGGGACGCGTCTGGGGGCAAGCTTATCAGATTGTGGTCAAAGGGATCTGGAAAGGCTGCACCAGTAGAAGCACCAAAAACCCCGACTGAAATGCAAACAACATCGCGGTTATAGTTATTTCCCGCTCACCAGCCGCAAGAGAAAGAAGGCACTATAAGTAGAAAAGGGAAACTACATTTCTCAGTATTAAGGAACTGCAAGATGTTTCAAGTCCCTTAAACCAGGGAAGCACCAGGTCTGATTGCATCCCACCGGTGATAAAGACTTCATAGCTCAGGGAATTCCTGACCTGTCACTTGAAAAAGTATAACGCATGCCTGTAACCGGCATCGCTCAACCGTTTGGAAACGCCAAAGATCTGGTCCTCCTGGACAAGGGTAAAGGAACTCCCATTACACCTCTGTCGTTTAGGCCACTTTGCATGCATGGACACATCCCCTCGAAAACTGCTCGAAAAGCTGGGATATGGAGACGGCGAAAAGACATTGACTGCAGTGGTGGCTTTGCTGGGATAACCAACATGGTCAGTGGCGCCGATCAACGATTGGGAATAAAGAAAATCACAGAAATCGCGGCAGAGGCATGGTCTGGTAACCTAAAATCGCGCAAAGTCTGGCACTTACACTCGACGTAAGAAACGCGTTCAATGAGCGCCAGCCCGGGATGACATCCTGTACGCACTATGGCCGGTTCAAGATAAAAGAGAATTGGGTAACAGTCGAGACCATCTTTAGGATGCAAGAACGCCACTGTTAAAACCACAGAAGGCTCACAGGAGTACCAGATGACAGCAGGCGTGCAACGCCTCCCAGGGTTCAGTAATGGGTCCCAGACCTGGAACGTAACACACTGAGCTGCTGATTCCCATACCGAAGCAAGTGCAGCTTAACAGGTTTTGCTGATGACGCAGCCACAGTAGTGGCGCGTGGAGGAGGCTGATCTTCTAGTTCGGTCGGCTGATGTAGTAGAAAACTGGGATTTGAGAAACATCAGCTAAAACTACTAAACAAAATCGATGTCACAACGCGCCAGAAATGGTTTCCCAAAACCCTTCAACGGGACAGAGACAACATTGGTCCACAAGGTCACTACGCTTAATAGGTATGGACGATTATACTGTGCTGTCCTTCACGAACACCTTCTGAGCGCACAAAAGCCAGCAAGACGGTATCCAGCTCATTTATAATCATGGCCAACAATGGGCCCACGAACTAAAAAAAGAGAAGAGAAGAATCCCACTCTAACCTAAGCCATGGAGTGGAAACATGGCCTGGAGATCCGGAAGCAAAAACTCGTCGGCGTAAGATAGCTAGGTGCGCACACCGACGGGGGGCCCTCAGGGTGACCCAGCTCATCGACGGTTCTCGAAGATGTACCAGTTTTAGCGGAGGCTCCACCTATCGACCTTCTAGCATTCGAGAGAGCAAAACTCTACAAACCAAAGTCAGTGTCGACAACAGGATGGAGGCCGATGAAGATGAAGGAACGCAGACGAATGGGAAAACAGATGATGAGAACCGCACAAGGGTAGATGGACAGCTCGCCTGATCCCCGAATATCATGGAAACCTGGCTTACCCGAATCGTATATGACCCTTCCGGTTCTGCGCTACTGACGTGGGGCAGCCGCTCGCTCATGCCTACCTGTTCAAATGGGTAATACACCACATTCCAATGTGCAAGTATTGCCCTGGATAAACTGACGTTAATACTTTTCGAGGTGACGCTGGAGGAATCAAGCAGATAAACACCTGTGCCAACCGTAGACAAGACATCTCAAACTCGTGAGTTTAGTGAATTACATGGTAAAACAGAAGAAAACTGGAAGGTAATCGCAGCCTACGCGCAACGCCTCAAAGAAAAATCTTAGAAATGCACCAGTGGCAGCAGAGAACCGTCGTATCGACGCAACACGGACTGGTTAAAGTAATGCTAACGCGGTCCCGACCCAGCCCTCCTGTTGCAATAGACGCATGTAACAAGAGGAGGGTTATCTTTTGGCGGTGAAACCGACACCACCGCCTATCATTCCTTGATGGTGTCTTTGGGAAGATTTTTTTGTCCCCATTAAAAAAAAAAAAAAAAAAAAAAAAAAAACACATACACATGAGAGGCCTGCTTGAACAAAAGTGGTGATAAAGGGTGTTTTTTTGAGAAATTTATTGTAATAATTTAGGAGAATATTTATATTTGGAACAATAAACTAAATGTTACTTCCGGGCAAACCAGGAATAATTTTAAGGAAAAGATAATATTAAAAATATCCATTTAATATGTCTATTGTTTCATAATGTTTTAGAAAGTCCATTATACACATTCTGAAAGAAATTGGGATATAACTACATCCTCTGTGACCCAGTTACCAGTCCAGAGGTAGCAACTCAAAAAATCCTAACTTTAATCAATTATTAAATTGTTTTTTTTTTTTGTATGTAAGTGATACACCGGCAGAAATACAAACCGTTAAAATCATATTTAAAAAACTAAAGGAAATGTTTCCCATAAATTTCGTATCTGTTTATTTTATTATCAGGTACAGTATATGGATTAAGTATGTAGGCATTACAACATAATTATTATTATCTTGTGTGAAGTAATTTGTAACTAGTTTCAGCCAGTCGTGACCATTTTACACTCTAAATTAATTTTAACGTGAGACAAGGAGCGGCCTATGCGGGCATAAGTCATAAATTTCAGTTAGTATTTTGACAAAAATACGAGTCTGTTTTCATATTTCTGAAAGCCATATAGTTGAATTCGTTGCTTTTTAGGTTTATGAGCATTAGGTAAGAGTTATGTAATTTTTAATTTTACACCTAAAATACCTTAGTAGGTAAGTTTTAAGATATATTATACTAATATTTTATCAAAAAGGACATCCATTTTAAACGGTCCATACTAACAATATTATGAACAGTTTTCCTTGGTAGTTACTATCAGTGGTCAAAAGAATATCTGGGATTTGTATTTAATCTATAACACATTTTCTTTACAGTTATTTACCAAAAAGGTTAAAAGGATTTGTTAACCTTTATTTATTATTTAGAATATACAGGGTGTCCCAGAATATGTGGGCAATCTCTCGGAATATAATAGAAAACCTAAAAATATTATGACAAGTTTCCATAAACTCTTTTCCTATGACCCTCCCCTACGGAGATACAGGTGAATAACGGACGCCCCTGGAAGTCGTTTTTGTTTAAATAACTTTTAAAATACTAGGCGTAATTTAATATTTTTTTAATTTGATGGTTGCTAGATGAGTCTTTCTAAAATAAACTCATTAAATCATATTTGGCTTATTTAGTTTGCCAGGGACGGACTAGCTCTGACACAATAATAGTAATTTTTTTAACACCCTGTATGATAAAGGCTCAATAATATTATTTTTGGATAGCTTTAACCTTAAACTAAAAAAAGGTATTCTTGATTAATATCGATAAAATCAACTGTTTACGAGAAATAAAATATCATGTTTAGTAATTTTTTTTTTTACATTAAACAGGGTGTTTCTAATTGCATGTCAATATTTTAAGAAGAAAACTTAATATGAACGTATGTTCTAAACGTCTTAAATTTTTGAGACACAAGGTGGTAAAATTTTTAAAAATAAATCATTTTATTATTAATATCTGTAACACCACTTTAGATATTTTAATGAATTTTGGCATAAATGTACTATGTATCAATAAGGATTTTTAGTGTACCACATTTTTTTTTATTTGCACAAGTGGCATTTATACAGAATTTAACCTGCCCATTTTAACAAATAAAAAAAAATGTGGTACACTAAAAAAAGCCTCTTAACACATAGTAAATGTATGCCAAATTTTATTAAAATATCTATTGTGGTATAACAGATATTAATAATAAATGATTTATTTTTAAAAATTTTACCACTCTGTATCTCAAAAGTTAAGACGTTAAGGACAATCGTTATATAAAGTTTTGTTCCTAAAATGGACCCAAAATTGGCTTCTTAAATATTGACGTACAATCAGAAAACACCCTGTTTAATGTAAAAAAAAATTACCAACCATGATATTTTATTTCTCGTAAACAGTTGATTTTATCGATGTCATCAGGAGATACCTTTTTTTAGTTTAAGGTGAAAGGTATCCTAAAATAATATTGTTGAGCCTTTATCATACAAGGTGTTAAAAATTTCTATTATTATGTCAGAGTTAGTCCGTCCCTAGCAAAGTAATTAGGCCAAATATGATTTGATGGGTTTATTTTAAGAAGACTTATTCAGTTACCATCATATTAAAAAAATGTTAAATTACGATTATTATTTTAAAAGTTATTAAAAAAAAAACGACCCTGGACGTCCGTTATGTACCTGTATCTTTGTAGGGAAGGCTTGTAGGAAAAAAATGTTTGGGAACATGTTATTATATTTTTAGATTTTCTATTAGATTCTGAGAGATTGTCCACATATTCTGGGACACCCTGTATAGTGGATTTTTAATTATATTAATTTTTAATAATTCCAAAATAAAAAACAGTTCTTACATTTAAGTGCCAAGTTTTAATCAATTATTTATTATTCAAGCTGTGGTTACATTTTATCAGATGTGAAGCATAAGTATGTATTGATTTTTATTTTTATGAAAACGGTTTCTGTATTTTAAAATTATTTGCGCAAAGATTCTTTTACTTAGCCGATGAACACTTGAGTATATCTTTTACAGTTTAATTTATATACCCTTTGTTCTTACATTAACTTATTTTATCTTCATTATTTTTACGTGTTAACCTAAAATAATTATTTGTTGTGAATACTTTTCTCCTGTTATTTTTTTAAAACATAGTCTACTTTTTCTGTGAGGTTTTTTTTCATTACTGAGAGGACAAATCCTAACCAGACATTTTGAACGTTGCTTGATGTAGAATATTAGCTCCAAAAAGTTCCCTGAAAGTGTTTCTTAAAAGTCCAGTTATTTGGAGTGCTTTCTCGTCACCATGTCCAAAAATTGTGTTAACAATAGTTTTTTTTTTAATTATCTAAGAAGTATTGAATGTATCCCTTGGCATTTATAACACAAACACACCAGAGTCAGCTAATAAGGAAGCTGACGTTCGACGAAACCAATATCCAGTGTATAAGATAAATTGTATAGATTTAGGAATAGTGCTAGTTTTTTGGGTAGTCTAATTGGCTGTTTTAATATCTTTCTGAAAGCCCTTTACTTCTGACAGCTTTTAGTAACATTGTCAGTATTTTCACCTAAACTTAAAACAATGATTGATCTTTCTTTTAATATTGCTAACATTAACCAAAACCAGTAACCCAAATTAGCTTTATCGTCCACCATCAACTCAACTATTTGTGCAGGTTTTTGCGACTTCCAAAAAGATAATTTAAAAATAAATAACCCTATGAATACTAATTGAAAAACTTCATAAAAAATTGGTTGATTGTAGCAATAAAATAAACTGGTCTACTGTTAGTCTCTTGGCTTTTTTCCATATGTCGTTTGTTTCTTTTTTTCTTTTTAGCAAGCACTTAACTTGTGAAACTTGCTTATATCGATATTACTTTTAATGTTGAGGATGGTCTTTAGTATTAAATAAGATGACCAAAGCGTTAAAGGGGAGTTCTGAATTTCTCTGTAAAAAACACTAGTAGGGCGATCTTAGTCTTACAAATGCTTCATATTGCGCTCCATAGTTCTTTCTTGCTTTGGTGGAAAAATAGATTCTAGTGCTCTTAAGCTGCTTTTTTAAACTAAAAGTTTTTATTTCGACCCTGATCACAAAATTAATGAGATGACCACTTTAATTTTTACTCTAAGTGACTTGAGTCTAACAAATTAGACAAATGCTATATGTAACTTTTTGTTGCAGTAAAGTATGAAAATATCAAGTGTTTTTGAATTTTATTTATTTTTTTTGTTTTTTTACCTTTGGGCAGTCCACGAAGGCTGATAGCTAAGTACTAACGTACCGTCGGTGTTTGAAATGTGGTGAGAGGGATTTTGTTCACACGGGACTTAAATATTTGGAGATTGGGAGGAGAAGGAAAAACTTCTGCGGGCAGCAGGTTCCATAGTCTTGACACTCTAGGGATGAAGGAACGAAAAAAGCGGGAAGTTCGGGGCCTCTCTAACTGAACCGTAAAAGGATGCATAAAAGTTGCACTACGTGTTGCTCTGTTGGAAGCTGCCAGAGAAGGAATTATACTGGCAAATTCCTCTGAGCAGAAACCGTGAAAATACCTATAAAAGAGCGACCGATTCCCTACAGCTCGACGGTGATCAAGAAGAGGAAGCCTTTCTGTGAGCGTTGGATCATTAATAAGACGAACGGCTCTTTTTTGAATGGAGTCCAGAATGCTAAGTGTTGTAGGGGACGCCATTCCCCAGACATGAGAACAATATTCTAAAGAGGATCTGATTTGGGATACATACAGAGTGTACAGATTGGCAGAAAAGAAATATTTTCTGGCTCGGAAGAGGAATCCAAGCTTTTTTGAAGCTGCCGAGGCTGTGGATGTAATGTGCTTGCGCCAGTCGAGGTTATTCTCAAAAGTAACGCAGACAAGATTAAACGACTCTTTGTTCTGCAGAACTTGGCCGCTCATATGTAAGGGATGAGCATTGGCAGAATATTTTCGAGACAGCGAACATGACTGTGTTTTCGAGGCATTAAACTGAACAAGATTTTTGGCGCCCCAATCCAAGATAAGTTTGAGGTCTTATGAAAGAGATATCTGCATTGACCTGCGCTTGTTTTCCAAATCAGAATTACATGGTGGCTTAAGAAATTGAATACTAGATTGAGGGTGCTATCGTCAGCAAAACTATGAATGGGATTGACTGTGGAAAAGAGAAGATCGTTAATGTGTAGAAGAAACAGCGTGGGTGCCAGCACTGAGCCCTGAGGCACCCCAGCATTAATTTGGTAAAATCTGGAGGAATGACCATGTACATTAACTGATATACGTCGATTGGACGGGAACTGGAAATCCCAGAGTAAAGTTTAAGTGGAAGACCGTAAGAAGGAAGTTTGTTAAGAATCCCATCATGTCAGACCTGATCGAAAGCTTTGGATATGATTTACCAAGAAACTCAAGGGACTTGTTCCAGTTGTGTGAGACAAAGGAAAGAAGATCAGCTGTGAATCTACTGTGACGGAATCCATATTGTCAATCATGTAAGATCTTATGTTTTTCCAGATACTTTAAGATTTGGGAATAAACGAATTTTTCCATTACTTTGCAAACAACTGAAAGAAGAGATATAGGTCTATAGTTAGAAGGAGACTTTGGATCCTTTTTCGGGACAGGTTGCACACGTGCAGCTTTCCAACTCTCCGGGAAAATGCCCGTGTCGTAAGAGATTCGAAAGAGGCGAGTTAGAATGGGTGCAAGCTCGGGACCACATTTTTTTTAAGACGATTGCTGGTATGCCATCCAGCCCAGACGATTTTTTGGTATTAAGAGAAGGAAGAATACGCTTAATCTGTTTGACTTTAAAAATTATATCAGACATTTTATGAGAAACAGGGACAACTGTTGGAAGAGAGAGATTAATAGGAGGATCAGGCGTAGAATTGGCAGCAAATTGTTTGGCAAATAGTTCGGGTTTACCTTTGGAGGTAGAGACAATTCCATCTTCATGAATTAGGGGTGGAAAGGAATTTGTGCAAAAGTTACTAATATACTAATATTTTTGGCAAAGGACCAGAAAGCTTTACTGCCATTCGAGCAAAAGAGAACTTTGTCTTTTATCCAATTGTTAAAACGGTCTTTTGGTTCTGAGATGATCTAATTATACTGGTTTCTTGCTTCGATGCTAGCCTGTCGATTTTTGGGACTGGGATTTTGAAGAAACTTTTTGTTGGCTTGAATTTTTAAAAGTCTGGCTTTGTCACAGGATTTAGTAAACCACGGTTTGTGATTTGAAGTTATGGGGTTCTATTTAGTGTGGGGAATATAGGTCTCAATGCCTAGTTGAATTGTTTCGGTAATTTGTTTACACATTTCGGAAGGATCGTGAGTAGAAAAGCATGTAGGATCCCAAGGGTAGCTGGCAAAGAAATCTCTCAGACCATCCCAGTCGGCCGAGTTGTAGTGCCAGACGGTTCGTGGCGGCATGCGTTCAGTGGCCTTAAAATGTGTGGAGTATGATACGGTGACCAAACCATGGTCAGAGCGACCAAGGGGAGCAGCTACTGATGCTTCATAGAGTTCGAGGGTGAAAGTAAGAAAAAGATCTAGGGGGTTAGAATTATGGGTGAGAACCCTAGGAAAGTAGGTGGCTTCAATAATTAGATTGGTGAGTGAGTTGTTGATTGCAAAATTTTCTGCTGCTCTGCCTTGCGTATCAGTTTTTGTAGAGCCTAGCCAATCCTAATTAAGAACATTAAAATCCCCGAGGACGATTACTTCGGTTGGGTTTCGGTAAGAAATCAAAGAACTGTTGTGGGGGTCTTGGGACCGGATTGGTAAAAGATAATGGTGCTCTACAGAGTTAACCCTTGCACAAGCCAGTTAAGCGCCACATATAGTTTGTGAAGGATATTAGACTTTTCGATGGTGGTTAACCTTGGAGTTAAGCTTCAAATGTACCCTTGTCCGGAGAACCGAATGGAGGGGTATTTTACCTCCGGATAACTTTACGTACGGGTGTGCCATCATAATTATTTCCGAATTTTACTATAGTGGAAAAGAAAAAGAAAAAGAAAGAAGAGGAAGAAGAAAAACTAAAAGAGAAAGAAGGAAGAGGAAGAAGGAAAACTGACTTACCGCCCAGAACTCGAAACGTCCTATAGGACCTATAAAACCCCAAGACTTCACAAGTCCTTTAAAGGGCAAGTGGGGTGGTACCGCCTCAGGCGAAGAAAGTTCCTTTACCATCTACTGTAATACTAAAATACTTATACCTAAATATTACTATTTCTGAAAGTAATTCTATTTTTGAAAGTAAAAAATAACGTGTATGCCCAGTTGAATATTTATTGCTTTCGGGCAGAAGTAGCTCAAATAAGTCACTTTTATTCCCACGTATACTATAAACTATTAGTTTGGCAACGAAAGTAGTGATTGATTTCTTATAAAAATATAGTAACAATTATTTATCAAAAACATAACGGTCCAGTTTTCAATGCCCGTCAAGTCATTGAACAATTAAAAAAGCACCATAATAGGGTTTCATTATAGCCTTCACGTAATTACGACTTAAATGTTATGAAAACTATTTAGGGGTGGTTGGGTTAAATAAGTCAATAAAAAGAAATATTTTAGGCTATATAATTTAGATAAAGTTAAAAATAATATTTCACAAAAGTGAAACAAGTTTAATTTGTATTACGCAAAGCTTTGGTAAATTTGACGCAGAAAAGGCTAAACTCAGTCTCAAATAAAGATAAAGTCGCCACACTGTATTGTAAATAGAATAAAACATAATTTTTATTTTTTTAGGACTATTTATTTCTTTTTATATTTTTAATAAAAATATTTAGCAGTTTAATATTATCCAACCATATTATAATTAAGGGTAAAAAACGGTATTTTTTACATATAAAATAATTAATAACTGTAACCAGTTACTGTTCACTACCAGTCACCGTTAAGACGTAAAAGGTACTAATTGGGTAAATGTTTTACATACAAAATTAAGATACCAAAATGCGCCAAATTGCCTACGGATACTTTCAAAGAAATGGGTTTTAAATTAGTTATAAAGTAATTAAAACCAGAGGTGGTAATTATAAATTTAAATGCAATAAAGCGGTTGTTTTTCTTCGTACTGACCATGTACCAAACGAATTCGGATGGTATCATCGATAGACTTTACTCATCATCGCTGTGGCACACAACGTACCTATTTACATTCCAAAATTAAGAAACCAAAATAATATAAGATATTTGAAAGAAAATAGGCTGTCTAAGGAAATAAAACTTGGGCTTGAAAAAATTTCAAAAAAATGTAAAAAGAAAAGAAAAATATATGTTAAAAAGCAAAATCAAGCTGTTATTGGGTTTAACATTAATGTTTTGACTGCATAGGTTGATTAAGAATTAACAAACATTTATAAAAAAGTATTTTGTAAATCAAAGAAACAAAATTATTTTTATTATTTCTTATGATCAAGAACAAAAATCTTGTAAAACAAAATTTTCGGTCTCTTGGTTAATAAGGGTCTACAGGGTAAATTAAATTCGAAGCTCACTGTTGATATTTTATGACTAAATTGCGTATTGTTATTCAAATCTATCTAATGTTTAAAATGTTTAAATTTAGGCCAGTTGCCCATTGAGTAGGAATATAAACATGGGTGTTTTGTTTGTTTTTTTTTTTACTTAGAATAAAAAAACAGGTCTAATAAATACAGAAGTATCATCAGGACCTATCAATTGTAAAATGACATATTGTATTTACTGATGTTCTTAATCTGTATCTAGCTTTGTCTAGAAGAAACCAAACAATTTTTTTTAAATCTATTTTTTGAAGAAATTTGTTAATAAAGTAAAATAGTACCTTTTAATAATGATACCAATGATTAGTATTTGAGAATGAGTTTGGCATTTTATTTATATTGGGATCATGGTAAATCTTTTAATGCACACGTTAATAAATACCGCAAGTTCCTTAGGTACCTATATGTGACACCCCAATTTAACTAGCTGCTAATATAAACTTAACTACCAAAAAAAAATCAATGTTTCAGTTCTCCTGTCACCTTTAACTAGAAAATTTATCTATGTCGAACAATGCAATCCAATTTTAGAAATTGTTTACTTTTTCAGGATTTTTGATAATGTCCGCATATGTCATTAACTAATCTACCTACCAGTATTTTTTTGTAATTGATAAAGTTTGAAAGTCTTGTTTAATGTTTTCTATATTTCAATTACCAGGAAATGCCGTGTTTCAGTAATATGTTTAATTATAATCTGCCACAAGTAAAATAATTACATAATACATTTTTAAGCAAAATTTGATTTGAATAGAGCTTTTTTCTATATCTTTTTACTTGCAAAAAATAAACATTTATAAGATACAGAAAATGGTTTTAAATTTTTATCTGCTTTTAACCTACTTTCGACAAAATTAGTGTAGTTTAATCTTTGTATTTCAATATATATTTATTATTTACAGAAGAAAACATATGTCCATAACTTTTTAATTTACTGAGACTCTCTTTTAGCCATTGTTTGTAATAAATTTAATTATTTATTGTGATTGGTTATTATTTTTTTAATTTTTACCCAAAACAAGTAGTTTTTTTATGCTTATAACTTAATTAAGTTTTTAAATATATAGATCAGTTAAATTTAATATAAAATTTGACAGATAGGCTAAAACAACGCTTTAAAGAATAAATATAGGTACCTTATGGTGTGGTGGTATGTCGTAAAAATAAGCACAACATTGCGCACTCTGTAAAATAAAACTAAAAAAAAATTAAGTTGAAGAAGAATGAACCATGATTTTTTAAAATTTGGGTTGCTCACTAGTAAAACTGCTTTTCTTTAGAATTAAATAAAATTGAAATATTAGGTTAATAAAAGTGTCTTTATTTAATTTAAAAAAAACGAAATTTCTTATCGTCTATATCTGTCATACATGACAGATATCGAAAATGTTAATTATGCACAATTTGATTGTTAATACGCTCATTGACAAAAATATCGAATAATCTCAAAATTGGCCATAAGACGCAATGCTAATTGTCTGTACCAAAAATATTTATTTTACCACTTAGAAATTATTAAAAAAGGACTAAAATGTAAAGTGTTAAGAGAGGACAATCTAACAGTTTGTATTATTAAAACATTTGTTGTGTTACGGATAAACCCCACAGAGTGTAGTTTTTAGGAAAAAAAATGCAATAGTAATTAAATGACCGTTATTGATTTAAAAATGTGTAACACTCTGTGGGGTGTATCAGTAACCCAACAAATCATGTATAATACACAACTGTTAGATTGTCCTTTTTTTAACACTTTTTTTACTTACCTCGTTTAATGATTTCTAAGTGGTAACATAAATATTTTTGGTACAGACAATCAATATTGCGTCTTATGGCAAATTTCAAGATTATTCGATATCTTTGTCCATGAGCGTATTAACAATCAAATTGTGCATAATTAACATTTTCGATATCTGTCATGTATGAAAGACTTGCATTTATTTTGGAATATCTCGAAAACGGTTTTTTTAAAAAAGATATTAATTTTTGAAACTTTACTAGGTCTGTTTGTTTTTAAGAGATATTGTACACTACTTTATTCTTTTTTTTACGTAATCGCCCTTTTGAAAGGTGTATTTTAGAACTAGGTGGGCCCCAAAAGTATGCGCTAAATTTTGGGTCATTCAAAATACTGCATCACGAATTAAACTAAAATAGGAAAAAATAATAATGATCCGTTCTGGTACTAGTCCCGGTCCGGTTAACAATAATTTTTGTTAAAGAGAGATAGGCAAAATCGGCGCGGAAGAGATGAACATAAAAAAATGTCCATCCGAGCTTGAAGGTTTAAATTGTCAACGGGCCGGGCTTTACTTGCTTTAAGGCGATAATTTTGTGTACGACTATCGCCAGTGAGCTACCTTAACAAAAACCAAATAAAAATTAAATTAAAAACTTTATTTTATTTCTAAAATTTGTTTCTGACGAAAATGACAAAGTGCCTTTTTTAATTTCCGTGTAATAATATATTACATAACAAGTGTGGTAAGTAGATTTTTAGCGCACGAAAAGTGAAGTTTGCAAAACGAGCCAAAGGCGAGTTTTGCATTCACTTAAGTGGGCTAAAATGGTTTACCACTCGAGTTATGCATAGTATTTTATCTACAACCATCAGTTTTTTTTGGGATAATATTTTTTCTTTAACGGTAATCCCAATTTTACACTAGAAATTGATTAAACTACCAGTTACCTCAATCGGTGTGAGCCGTTGTCAAAATGACACCACCGCAAAAGAAAGCCATTTCAATCGGCAGTCGTAAATATAGGAAATGTGAGCAACTCAACTATTACGTTTAACTTTTAGGTATATTATCTGTATGTTAGGTAATTTACGTGGAGAGTAATAATTGTTAAACGATGTTTAAATAAACGATTTTTGAAAAGTCCTTAGTACAAATGATCTTACCGCACTAGTGCGGTAAAGTAACAGTTACCACACTAGTGCTGTAAAGTGACACTTACTACACTTAAATAGTGTTTGTTACCTTAGTTACCACCGGGTTGTAGATAAAAGTATTTTATATCGTATTTTCATATTAACAACATAAATTGTTACTTTTAAAAAAAGTAACATCATATAATACATCGAATAATTTTTAAATTTTTGTCAATTTAATGAGAAAAATAAAAATTACTATTTTTGTAAAAAGGATTAAAACTAAAACAAAAAACTTTTGGCAATTTCAAAAAAAATCATTTATATTTCACTGACTGTATTACGATCTACTGGTCTCCCATATGCATTATTACAATTATGAGCAGCTAAAATTTTTGTTTAAGTGAAAATTACTTGTTAAAATTATAATAAATTACATAATATTAAATAATGTAGTGTATTACTAAATATGTTCTATAGTTTTGTGGCGGATTCATGTTTCAGTATGTTTTCTTTGGGATACTCGCCTTACTACTTTTTGGAAAATGGAACCTCTTCGATCCAAGTCCCGGGGTATAACGACCTGAGCCTGCTTAGCCATATTGACCCCTATGAACCTACTGATCGCCTGCAACAAAAAAGAAGAAAAACTCCCAAAAAACAAAAATATTAATCTACGTTTAGTTGTCAAGATAAAATTAAAATAAGAAAATAAAAAATAAAACTAAATTTTAAGAAATTTGGGAAATTCTGATAGCTTTTTACTTTTTATGACGTTTTGTCATAAATGACATAAGGTCATTTGACTGGTATATTTATAGTATTCAAAAAGACAAAAAAGGTGGTATGGTGTGTAAATTTATTTTAAGTTTACCTGAATTTACTTAAGCATCAAGCATAGGTAACCATGTATTATTTAAATTAACATAATATGTTGATGCTACACATTTATCTTTATTTATTAAAATAAATGCACTTTCCTTTATTTTACGTTTTTTGAACAAGTTTCCATTGCAAAAATGTTAGAAGCATTCCAGTTTATTATGTATTTATTATCAAGTGTGTGTTGACAGATTTTTGATTTGTGGAATTATGTGTTTCTAATGTATGTTCTATGTTTTTTTATGCGATTTGCTAGTGGTCTAGAAGTTTCACCATAAAATTTATTACATTCACAAGGATCTTATAAATATTTTTTTTTTGTTTTTGTAACTTGAGATCTAATAGTGTCTTGTGTTTAAAAAATAATACAAATATTAAATTTATTACCTATTTGTTGAACTTTATTTGATAAGCCATATTCCTGGCTGGTATGGTAAAAATAGATTTGTAATAGGTCTATTTTGATTTTGTCTTAAATTTGGTTATTTAAATTTTAAAATGCATTTGTTTATAAAATCAAGGGAATAATAATTATTTTGGACTAAAATATGTTTTAACCAGAACAAAATATTTTAATTATATTAAAAAGACTTTCTACAACTTCTTTTTTTACCATTATTGGGTGATTAGAGTTAAACTTTAAGTATCTGTTTGTATGTGTTTTCTGTAAATTTTAGTTTCAAAATTATTTACATCTTTTTTATTGGAATATCAAGAAAAGAAAGTTGTAAGTTTTGTTCTTTTTCTAAAGTGAAATGAATAGCGGGTTTTTGTGTTTTAATGTGTGTTAAAAAATATTTAGACAATATTTGTCATGTTGATAAATAAAAAAATTGTCATCTATATATCTCCATCAAACTACCAGTAAAGCTGAACCATTTAAATGTTTAAAAGTAAAATTTTTATTCCTACATTTTAATGCGTTAACAATAATCCTAATATATTATTATTCATTGTCCAACATGAGTTTCTGTCTCTAAGGCCGGAAATCCTGAACACGTAGGAAAAGTTTTATGTATATGAAATGTGTGCATTATTCTCTGAATAATTTATAATATTTGTATGTGCCCGATTAAAATGCATATGATTGCTTTTGATTAGAAAATCTTTTATTAATTGATTTTGATAAAAAAAATATTTTTATCATATCCATAAATTTTACTAGTGAATTCGTGTTTCTATGCATCCAATTAGTTGTACAAAAAAGGAAAATAAAGTAATTGACTGGCAGCAATAATTATGTACATTATGTACAGTTAGAGATGGGTATGCATCGAAGGCTGGAATTGATTACTTCTGAGAAGTAGGATCCGTGATCCGGATTTGTTATATAATCTTAAAATGATCCGAAATCGATTTCTTGTTAAAAGAATCTGATTCCAAAAGAAATCGATTCCTTATATTTTTAATAGGCTTTTTTAGGGTATGCTTAGCGCAAGCGCGTGTAAAAAGGCGGCAGTATACAGGGTGTCCTACCCTATTCGCCTCGGTTTTTTTACGAGAAATGAAAGGATTTGGGGAAAAACTTTTAGCACGGTCATATTATGTGGGTCCATCAGGAGCATATTTCAAAATTATTTTGAAATATACAGGGTGAGCCAAAAAAAAGTACATATCAAAGTTATATTTTTTTGTATGGAACACCCCATATTTTTTGACATTTTTAGATACTATGGACCAAATAAAGGTGAGTTATTGTTATATTTCCTATACCTAAAACTGACCCTTTCTGAGAAATTTAAAAATACAGACCATAATTTAAAAATTGTTTAAACCCTGTAACATATAACGAGCTGCTCGTAATTAAATTTATTGCGTAGCTCAAGGTTTAAGTTAACTATGTCTATTACATAAAAGTTTTACCTTAGTATTATGCAGAGTGTTAAAAAAAATTGTTTTAAAGTTTGGACACACATTTTATTAAGTAACTTGCTTAAGTGAAATGGAAAACCCTGTATTTAGTGGCCTATTTTGACGCGGAACTAAATTCCCTTTAAAACCATATTAGGGTTTCCTATACCTTATTTTTCTGCTTTTTTTGCAAACAGCGTTTTTATATTTAACTTATCCTTTATCTTAAAAATGGATCACCCTGTATTGTAATTAAAAAACCTTTTTATTAAGGATCACGTAGATTCTTTAAAAGTATAAGTTCACATTTTTGAAAATAAGATGTACCTATCTCAAGCAAAATGCAGGCAAAAGTAATAACTTAAATTTATTGCCATTTTTAAAATATTAAAGCATTTTTAAATATGAGGATCGAAATATAGTAGAAGGCACACCTGTCCTAATTGTTAAGACGAAATGTGTTAAATTGCCCTTGTTTTTTAGCAAATGTATCAGATTTTATGGTAAAATAAAACTACTTGTGTTCCAATTATTCCACCCCCACACGATAACAGACCATCTGTGCTGGTGATCAAGGGTTTCAAAAATATTAGAATTTTCGTCACTGTAGTAAAAGTTATGCCTGTTAACTAATCCGTTGTTATAAAAAATAAAGTCTAATACATTTGCTAAGAAACAAAGGCAATTTAACAAATTTTGTCTCAACAATTAGTGCCTTCTACTATATTTCTATCCTCATTTTTAAGAATGCTTTAATATTTTAGAAATGGCAATAAATTGGATTTATTACTTTTGCCTGCATTTTGCTTGGGATACATCTTATTTTCAAAAATTTAAACTTGAACTTTTAGCGAATCTACGTCATCCTTAATAAAAAGGTTTTTTAATTACAATACAGGGTGTTGGATTTTTAAGATAAAGGATAAGTCAAATATAGAAACGCCTTTTGCATAAAAACAGAAGAGATAGGTATAGGAAACCCTGATATGGTTTTAAAGGGAATTTAGTCCCGCGTCAAAATAGGCCACTAAATACAGGGTGTCCCATTTAACTTAAGGAAGTTATTTAATAAAATGTGTGTCCAAACTTTAAGGCAATTTTTTCAACACTCTGTATAATATTAGGGTAAACCTTTTATGTAATAGTTAACTTAAACCTTGAGCTAAGCAATAAATTTAATTACGAGCAGCTCGTTATATGTTACAGGGTGTAAACAATTTTTAAATTATGGTCTGTATTTTTAAGTTTCTCAGAAATGGTCAGTTTTAGGTATAGGAAATATAACAATACCTTATATTTATTTGGTCTATAGTATCTAAAAATATCAAAAAATATGGGGTGTTCCATAAGAAAAAATATAACTTTGATATGTACTTTCTTTTTGGGTCACCCTGTATATTTCAAAATAATTTTGAAATATGCTCCTCATGAACCCACATAGGACCGTGCTAAAAGTTTTTCCACAACTCTTTTCATTTCTCGTAGAAAAACTTAGGCGAATGGGGTGAGCCATCCTGTATAAGTTTTGGGCACTTTTTATAAATATGGCTGGGCAACAAGCATTATCACCTCTAATATTAGTGAAATTAAATGAAAAATTAATTGATGGTGTTTTATTAGTGCATTCTACCGTAGAAGCCCGCAATTGTAATCAGTTACGACGAGGGTTAAAGTGCTATGGTCATTCTCAAGCAGAAAATAAAGCTGAACTAGTTAAAAGGTTAGGATAATAATATAGATGTCAAGTAAAACTGTATTCTACTTGTCATGGTAATAAGTAAAAGTAATTACAATAAAGAAAAAATAATTTTTATGAAGGTTCTGGTGACTTTTACCTACGAAAAAAATTATTATTTGTGGTTATGGCGCAGGTATTATTATTCATAATTAATAAAATATATTACCTTATCACCAGTTTTTTTACACAAGTGATAGAGTCTGGATATTTGTGTGTTGGACCACATTTTCCTTCAAAATAAAGTCAACAAATATATGTCTTTATTAAAATTATCAATTCCTTGAAATCGACCATCACCTCGTCCACATCGCTTCACCTACAAATCGCATTTAGCACATTTGGGACAATTTTTTAAAATTATTTATTACGCGTATCACTGCGGCATACTCCATAACACCAACATTTTTAAGCCCCTTTCCTTATAAATAACATTATATATTTTAATTAAAATATATGTATTATTATTTTATTACGTATGCACAATAATTGAATTTAATCGTATATAAAAATTAATAATTATTACTTGTTTTATTGCTATTTTTTTATAATTATATGTACTGCTCATACATTTGTAAATAAAGTGCCCGAAAAACATCGCAAAAGTTGGGGCATGCACAAAAAAACATTTTCAACTATTACAAGGCCTGTTAGAGACAAATCGGTTTATAAATGCCAAAATCCGGCAATTTGGATGCGCCATTTTAAATACGCCATTTCAAATTTTCCAAATTTTAAGAAAAAATTATTAATTTCCAAATTATGACCCAGCATCCTTAAAAACCCTTATATCCTGAATCTGAGGCCAAGATCCGCTATTTTGAATTTTCCATTTTAAATTTATAAATTTTAACCTAAGATTAATCAGCATCACATTTATATTTGGAAATAAAGATGAAGAATTTTAAAATATCTGCATAATAAAATCTTTGAATAAGGAAACACACTTAACATGTGATTTTTAACCAAAATATGTTGTTTTTTAGGTTCAGAGAAACAACATTTAAATGAACATTCTTTTGTTCATAACCATAGAGTGTGGTATCCAAAAACGGGTCCGAATTCTACTTGCATTTGATCTTAAAAGTTTTAATTGCTAGGTTTTCATATTTTTTAATGTTACCCTTAAGATAAGCCTAATAGACCCGACCGATAATTTTTAAAACCAATAATAATAATAATAATATTAGTAGAAAAAAATATATTTAAAAGGGAAAAAAATATAGCAAAAAAAATACGAGCAATCTGAGCTCGAGAAGTGGAAGGGGTTAAGCTTTTAGGGGAAAAAACGGTTTATCTCGATTTTCGGCAAAACTACGAATCCTATGAAAAAAAATTAAATGGCAAAGTTGTAGGTAATAAAAAGATCTACATTTTTTGTGCTTACATTTTCTTACATTACCTCAAAACGTATGTGAAAAATTCAAATAACCAAGTTTTTGGTTTTTTATTTTTATCTTTT
>JAHBCN010009466.1:0-34936 GCA_019359885.1 Listronotus oregonensis
AGTGTGGAATTTACTTTACCTTCTATACCTTTTTTTTTTTAACACCTTTTTTTTTAATTTTTTTTTGGAAAAAAAAACATAATACACTTCAAAAAACCCCCCTTTTTTTTAAAAAAAACCCGGAAAAAAAATTTTTGGATTGGCCGGGGGAAAAAGTTACATTACCCTTCTATACCCTTTTTTTCTCTAGTCACACTTACTTTTTTTTAATTTTTTTTTTAAAAAGATGACATAGTTATACATCTTATAAAGAACCTTTTTTTAAAAATTTTTTTTTAAAACAGAAGAGAAAGTTTGTGATTGGTCTATAAGGACACCTTACCCCCAATTTTTTTCAACCCTTTTTTTTTTTTAATTTTTTAAAAAAAAATTTTTTAAAAATTTTTTTTTTTTTTTTTTAAAAAAAAGGGGTTTGGAGTGTGGAAAGTTCCCCCCCCCCCCCCCCCCCCCCCCCCCCCCCCCCCCCCCCCCCCCCCCCCCCCCCCCCCCCCCCCCCCCCCCCCCCCCCCTAGTCGAATGCGACATCGTTACATATACCCTTCTATACCTTTAGTTCTCATAGTCACACTTACTTTATTTTTAATTTTTTTGAAGTAAATAGATGACACTAAGTTATACATCTTACTAAAGAACCTCCCTTTGTTAGAAATATTTTTTTCAACCAACAGAAGAGATATGTCTGTGCATTGGTCTAGTCGAATGCGACATCGTTACATATACCCTTCTATACCTTTAGTTCTCATAGTCACACTTACTTTATTTTTAATTTTTTTAAGTAAATAGATGACACTCAGTTATACATCTTACTAAAGAACCTTCTTTTGCTAAAAATATTTTTTTTTCAACCAACAGAAGAGAGATGTTTGTGTATTGGTCTAGTCGAATGCGACATCGTTACATATACCCTTCTATATCTTTAGTTCTCATAGTCACACTTACTTTATTTTAATTTTTTTGAAGTAAATAGATGACACTCAGTTATACATCTTACTAAAGAACCTTCTTTTGCTAAAAATTTTTTTTTTCAACCAACAGAAGAGAGATGTTTGTGTATTGGTCTAGTCGAATGCGACATCGTTACATATACCCTTCTATACCTTTAGTTCTCATAGTCACACTTACTTTATTTTTAAATTTTTTTGAAGTAAATAGATGACACTAAGTTATACATTTAATTAAAGAACCTCCCTTTGCTAGAAATATTTTTTTCAACCAACAGAAGAGAGATGTTTGTGTATTGGTCTAGTCGAATGCGACATCGTTACATATACCCTTCTATACCTTTAGTTCTCATAGTCACACTTACTTTATTTTTAATTTTTTTTAAGTAAATAGATGACACTCAGTTATACATTTTACTAAAGAACCTTCTTTTGCTAAAAATATTTTTTTCAACCAACAGAAGAGAGATGTTTGTGTATTGGTCTAGTCGAATGCGACATCGTTACATATACCCTTCTATACCTTTAGTTCTCATAGTCACACTTACTTTATTTTTAAATTTTTTGAAGTAAATAGATGACACTCAGTTATACATGTTACTAAAGAACCTTCTTTTGCTAAAAATATTTTTTCAACCAACAGAAGAGAGATGTTTGTGTATTGGTCTAGTCGAATGCGACATCGTTACATATACCCTTCTATACCTTTAGTTCTCATAGTCACACTTACTTTATTTTATTTTTTTTTGAAGTAAATAGATGACACTCAGTTATACATCTTACTAAAGAACCTTCTTTTGCTAAAAATATTTTTTTCAACCAACAGAAGAGAGATGTTTGTGTATTGGTCTAGTCGAATGCGACATCGTTACATATACCCTTCTATACCTTTAGTTCTCATAGTCACACTTACTTTATTTTTAAATTTTTTTTGAAGTAAATAGATGACACTCAAGTTATACATCTTAATAAAGAACCTTCTTTTGTAAAAATATTTTTTTTCAACCAACAGAAGAGAGATGTTTGTGTATTGGTCTAGTCGAATGCGACATCGTTACATATACCCTTCTATACCTTTAGTTCTCATAGTCACACTTACTTTATTTTTAATTTTTTTTGAAGTAAATAGATGACACTCAGTTATACATCTTAATAAAGAACCTTCTTTTGCTAAAAATATTTTTTTTCAACCAACAGAAGAGAGATGTTTGTGTATTGGTCTAGTCGAATGCGACATCGTTACATATACCCTTCTATACCTTTAGTTCTCATAGTCACACTTACTTTATTTTTAATTTTTTTTGAAGTAAATAGATGACACTCAGTTATACATCTTACTAAAGAACCTTCTTTTGCTAAAAATATTAAAAACTTACCTTTTTGGTTTTCTGTATCAAAAAAATTATAATACGGATCATAAGTGGGAAGTGCTAAAACGTTTAGAAATAAACTTTTTATTTACAGGTTACTGTTAATAGAAAAAGGAAGTTGGATCATCTTACACATAGACACGGTTTAGAATTGTTCGAATATGTTAGAGCGAAGAGGAGCCGACCTCAAACTCAAATTTCTAGCCAGAGTAGTCGAACTCTTCTTAAAAAGGTAATGCTTGAATTTCAACGTTTCTTTTTAGATTACACGAAGTATCCTCAGGGATACATATTCTACAACAATAGCCTTTTTATTTACCCTAATTCAGCAGAAGATAATGTTTAAAATAGTAAAATATACAGGTACCGGTTTAAATTTGGACCCTAGAAAAATTTGTGAATAATTTTAGGTTGTTCCCGAAGAAAATAAGACTGTAGTACCGATACCCAACCTGGAGTGTCCGACGATACTTCCCCCAAGTCATCCGGTCGTCATCAACGAGTTTAAACCGATGAGCTGGCCGGAGGACACGAGCGACTGTTCGCCCCAGCTGATGGAGGAGTACATTTTGGAAACTGACATGCCCTCGAAGGACAAGGACACTCCCAGAGTGTACCACATCAAATTGTCGATCTTTCAACGACCGTCGAACCTGGAGTTCTTGGGAGAGCTCTATCTCGACCGGGACCATAAAAAGGATGAGAGGAATGGTGTTGCGTGTAGATTCTCGTTAGGTAAAGGCATTTAAATTTGATAATTCCAGGAAAAAATGGTTATATTCCGACTTTTCAGGGTCTCAGCCAAACGCTCACCGGTACGTTCATCAATTCACGGATATTTTTACGGAAAGCGGGCGTAAAGCGGCCAGAATCAGGCGGGGGCGAAGCGGCACTGCTCGGAATGAAGCGCAGGGGATTCCCAGAGGTGCTGTACAGCAACAACAACAACAACAGCCTAATCCAAGAGAGCATTTGGATAAGTTAACTCAAGCGCTGCAGGTATTAAGTGTAAAATATATCCCGTATATACTGACTGCGATTAATTATTGCAACTGGATAATTGTTTTTATTTTATTTTAGGCACAAAGCCAACTGCCTCAACCAGTATTAAATGGAGTGCTTCAGGGGGCTCAGCCTGTACAAATGGTATGTTTTTTCTCCACCTGTATGTAGGTCTAACAGAATGTGACATAGTCACATAAAACTACTAATAACTTTAGATCTGGTTATTATAGAGACTTCATTTTCGCTTTATTTCAAAGTGGAGGGATGTATTTACGTTTTAAATTTGACTGGTTGACGTATCTTTACTAAAAATACTGTTTTTGTTGATTAGAAGGTGGATGAGGCTATAGAGATCTAACTGAAAGTGACATCGTCACATAAACCTACCAATAACTTTAGATCTGGTTGTTACAGAGACTTCATTTTTGCTTTATTTTAAAGTTGAGGGATATATTTACGTTTTATATTTGACTGGTTGACGTATCTTTACAAAAAATACTGTTTTGTTGATGAGAAGGTGAATGAGGCTATAGAGATCTAACTGAAAGTGACATCGTCACATAAACCTACCAATAACTTTAGATCTGGTTGTTACAGAGACTTCATTTTTGCTTTATTTTAAAGTTGAGGGATATATTTACGTTTTATATTTGACTGGTTGACGTATCTTACTAAAAATACTGTTTTTGTTGATGAGAAGGTGAATGAGGCTATAGAGATCTAACTGAAAGTGACATCGTCACATAAACCTACCAATAACTTTAGATGTGGTTGTTACAGAGACTTCATTTTTGCTTTATTTTAAAGTTGAGGGATGTATTTACGTTTTAAATTTGACTGGTTGACGTATCATTACTAAAAATACTGTTTTTGTTGATGAGAAGGTGAATGACGCTATAGAGATCTAACTGAAAGTGACATCGTCACATAAACCTACCAATAACTTTAGATGTGGTTGTTACAGAGACTTTATTTTTGCTTTATTTTAAAGCTGAAGGACGTATTTACGTTTTAAATTTGACTGGTTGACGTATCATTACTAAAAATACTGTTTTTGTTAATGAGAAGGTGAATGACGCTATAGAGATCTAACTGAAAGTGACATCGTCTCATAAACCTACCAATAACTTTAGATGTGGTTGTTACAGAGACTTCATTTTTGCTTTATTTTAAAGTTGAGGGATGTATTTACGTTTTAAATTTGACTGGTTGATGTATCATTACTAAAAATACTGTTTTGTTGATGAGAAGGTGAATGACGCTATAGAGATCTAACTGAAAGTGACATCGTCACATAAACCTACCAATAACTTTAGATGTGGTTGTTACAGAGACTTCATTTTTGCTTTATTTTAAAGTTGAGGGATGTATTTACGTTTTAAATTTGACTGGTTGACGTATCATTACTAAAATACTGTTTTTGTTGATGAGAAGGTGAATGACGCTATAGAGATCTAACGAAGTGACATCGTCACATAAACCTACCAATAACTTTAGATGTGGTTGTTACAGAGACTTCATTTTTGCTTTATTTTAGAGTTGAGGGATGTATTTACGTTTTAATTTTGACTGGTTGACGTATCATTACTAAAAATACTGTTTTTGTTGATGAGAAGGTGAATGACGCTATAGAGATCTAACTGAAAGTGACATTGTCACATAAACCTACCAATAACTTTAGATGTGGGTGTTACAGAGACTTCATTTTTGCTTTATTTTAAAGTTGAGGGATGTATTTACGTTTTAAATTTGACTGGTTGACGTATCATTACTAAAAATACTGTTTTTGTTGATGAGGAGGTGAATGACGCTATAGAGATCTAACTGAAAGTGACATCGTCACAGAAACCTACCAATAACTTTAGATGTGGTTTGTTACAGCGACTTCATTTTTGCTTTATTTTAAAGTTGAGGGATGTATTTACGTTTTAAATTTGTCTGGTTGACGCATCATTCCTAAAAATACTGTTTTTGTTGATGAGAAGGTGAATGACGCTATAGAGATCTAACTGAAAGTGACATCGTCACATAAACCTACCAATAACTTTAGATTGGTTGTTACAAAACTTCATTTTTACTTTATTTTAAAAATTGAGGGATGTATTTACGTTTTAATTTTGACTGGTTGTATCATTACTAAAAATACTGTTTTTGTTGATGAGAAGGTGAATGACGCTATAGAGATCTAACTGAAAGTGACATTGTCACATAAACCTACCAAAACTTTTGATGTGGGTGTTACAGAGACTTCATTTTCTTTATTTTAAAGTTGAGGGATGTATTTACGTTTTAAATTTGACTGGTTGACGTATCATTACTAAAAATACTGTTTTTGTTGATGAGGAGGTGAATGACGGGTATAGAGATCTAACTGAAAGTGACATCGTCACAGAAACCTACCAATAACTTTTTGATGTGGTTTGTTACAGCGACTTCATTTTTTCTTTATTTTAAAGTTGAGGGATGTATTTACGTTTTAAATTTGTCTGGTTGACGCATCATTCCTAAAAATACTGTTTTTGTTGATGAGAAGGTGAATGACGCTATAGAGATCTAACTGAAAGTGACATCGTCACATAAACCTACCAATAACTTTAGATGTGGTTGTTACAGAGACTTCATTTTTACTTTATTTTAAAGTTGAGGGATGTATTTACGTTTTAAATTTGACTGGTTGACGTATCATTACTAAAAATCTGTTTTTGTTGATGAGAAGGTGAATGACCTATAGAGATCTAACTGAAAGTGACATCGTCACATAAACCTACCAATAACTTTAGATGTGGTTGTTATAGACACTTCATTTTTGCTTTATTTTAGTTGAGGGGTGTATTTAGTTTTAAATTTGACTGGTTTCGTATCATTACTAAAAATACTGTTTTTGTTGATGAGAAGGTGAATGAGGCTATAGAGATCTAACTGAAAGTGACATCGTCACATAAACCTACCAATAACTTTAGATGTGGTTGTTACAGACTTCATTTTTGCTTTATTTTAAAGTTGAGGGATGTATTTACGTTTTAAATTTGATTGGTTGACGTATCGTTTCTAAAAATACTGGGTTTTGTTATTTAAATGAATGACCTATAGAGATCTAACTGAAAGTGACATCGTCACATAAACCTACCAATAACTTTTTGATGTGGTTGTTACAGAGACTTCATTTTTACTTTATTTTAAAGTTGAGGGATGTATTTACGTTTTAAATTTGACTGGTTGACGTATCATTACTAAAAATACTGTTTTTGTTGATGAGAAGGTGAATGACGCTATAGAGATCTAACTGAAAGTGACATCGTCACATAAACCTACCAATAACTTTAGATGTGGTTGTTACAGAGACTTCATTTTTGCTTTATTTTAAGGTTAAGTATTTACGTTTTAAATTTGACTGGTTGACGTATCATTACTAAAACTACTGTTTTTTTGATGGGAAAGGGGAATGAGGCTATAGAGATCTAACTGGGAAAATGACATCGTCACATAAACCTACCAATAACTTTTGATGTGGTTGTTATAGAACTTCATTTGTGCTTTATTTTAAAGTTGAGGGATGTATTTTAAATTTGACTGGTTGACGTATCTTTACTAAAAATACTGTTTTTGTTGATGAGAAGGTGAATGACGCTATAGAGATCTAACTGAAAGTGACATCGTCACATAAACCTACCAATAACTTTAGATGTGGTTGTTACAGAGACTTCATTTTTGCATTATTTTAAATTTGGGGGATGTATTTACGTTTTAAATTTGACTGGTTGACATTTCTTTACTGTAAATAACATTTTCGTTGATGAGAAGGTGAATGAGACTATAGAGATCTAACAGAGAGTGACATTGTCACATAAAACTACCAATAACTTTAAATCTTGTTGTTAGAAACACTTCTATTTTGCTTTATTTTAAAGTTAAGGGGTGTTTTACGTTTTAGATTTGCCTAGTTAACCTAGCTTTACTGTAAATAACATTTTCGTTGATGAGAAGGTGAATGGGACTATAGAGATCTAACAGAGAGTGACATCGTCACATAAAACTACCAATAACTTTAGATCTGGTTGTTATAGAGACTTCTTTTTTGCTTTATTTTAAAGTTAAGGGTTGCATTTACGTTTTAAATTTGACTGGTTGACGTATCTGTGCTGGGAATAAGGTTTTCGTTGATGAGAAGGTGAATGGGACTATAGAGATCTAACAGAGAGTGACATCGTCACATAAAACTACCAATAACTTTAGATCTGGTTGTTATAGAGACTTCATTTTTGCTTATTTTACTTCTCAACTTTAAAATAAAGCAAAAGAGAAGTCTCTATACTTCATTTTTGCTTTATTTTAAAGTTGAGGAGTGGATGTACGTTTTAAATAATACTGGTTGACGTATCTTTATTGATATCAACGTATTTGTTGATGAGAAGATGAATGAGACTATAGAGATATAACAGAGTGACATCGTCACATAAAACTACCAATAACTTTAGATCTGGTTGTTATAGACACTTCATTTTTGCTTTATTTTAAAGTTGAGGGATGTATTTACGTTTTAAATATCACTGGTTGATGTATCTTTACTGAAAATATTGTTTTTATTGATAAGAATGTGAATGAGGCTATAGAGATCTAACAGAGAGTGACATCGTCTCCTAAAACTACCAATAACGTTAGATCTGGTTGTATTTCCATTTTATATTTCACTGGTAAATATATTTGTACTACAAATAAACTTTTCATTGGTGAGAATAAAGTGAGAAATTTTAAAGATCTAAAAATTAAAGGATATAATTATGTTTTAAATTATAATAGTAAATTTATGTTAAAACGAAATATAATTTTATTTCTTGCAGCAACCGCATATTCAAGCTACAAACGTACAGAAATCTCAACAAATCACCAACGAAGAAATGGAAATTAGCGCTTTGGCCACGAAACTTAAGAATTCAGCTCAACAGTTCCAAGCAGCAGGTAAGTTTTACCACCATACCCTTAATAAATCATCTTAATCAAACTTATTTATATCTTTAAATGATTTTACCGTAACAAAATATAGGCACAATCTACATTATCCCTTAATTTTTTTAGTCAACGCCAAACAGCAAACCGCCCAACAACAAAAGTTCCTGTCAAATAGCAACATAATCAACCTACTGAACAGTTCGCCTGCAAGCAGCGTAAACAGCGACGCCAGCGCCGCAGTGGTCAACGCTATAAACAGCGGAGCGCTACCTCAGCAACGGCTTTTAGCGAGAAAGATGACATTGAGTAATGTACCTGGTGGAACGAGGGTAAGAAAAAAATTGTAGACTTTGCAACGTTGGTGCAACATTGGTGATATTACCTGCATATTCGTCCTGTTTTCTAACCTGACTTTTTTTATAGGTCTTGAACCACAGCAACCTCATAACACTCAACAATCTGAACAACAACAGAGTGAATCTTCAGGAGCTGAACGCCCAACTGAACCAATCGGCGCCTCAGACCGTCACCCTGACCACTTCCGTTAACAACAACCGGGTGAATTTGGGCGAACTGAACGCCCAGCTGGCCGGGCAACAGCCGCAGACTGTCACGTTGACGTCTGTCAATAGCGGAAGTTATAACTATACCGCGATGCCCGTCAAACAGCAGGTCGTTCACCAACGAATACTAAGTTCCTCTCCGAGCACGGACGGCGGCAACAAATCGGCCCTTTCCGCATTGCTGGTCGGCACTCCGGCCGCCGATCGGCCCGACATAGTAAGCCCCAATGCCAATTCGTTGCTGCTGGAAAAGCTGGCCAGCAGCAGCGGCCAGAATCCCTTCAGTCTGTCTCCGAAACCGCAACAGCTCAATTTGTGGTTCAGAGCCCCAAAGGCAACACAGTAAGTAACGCTTGTAAATGTCGTTTTGAAATAGACTGGGTAATGTATCGATTCGTTATCGATATTTTACAAATATCGATTTACTTGCCCATCTCTAGCTAATCATTTTTGAGGTGATGATTTAACCTTATATATTTCGCATCGATTTGGTAGTATTTTGATTGGAGAATTTTGGCCTTGCCGATAAAATTTCGATGAAATTAATTTTGGAATCGTTTTAGTTTAAATACGGTTTATTTGTTATGATTTCGTCATATTGATATTAAAAACAGTAAAATTTAAATGAAAATTAATTAACATTCTTATATAACAACATTTTTTTAATTAAATTATTTATTCGTTATTTAATTAATTTTCTTTTTCTATTTGACAATCCAAGACTCCCAAAAAGGTGGGAAATCGATTTTTATATATTTTCGGTATATCGTTTTTTTCAGTTAAAAATATTTTGACGATAATTTTGAAAAAAAAATTAAACGGTTTTAGATAAAGAGATTTGTAATACAGCCTAATTGAACGGTTTTAGTACCTTTTAATTTTGAATAGAGCTGGGCTTTCATTTTCGTTATCGATATTTTACAAAATATCGATTTACGTGCTCATTCAGCTAATATATTTTTCAGATGGTGATTTAACCTTTAACATACATTGTATTAAGCCCTATGTAGGGCTGGGTAATGTATCGATTTATTCCAGTAATATCAATTTGGTTTATCGATATATTTTTCCAGCTCTTTGAAAAAATATTTTGGAGCAAAAAAAAAAAATTAAACGGTTTTCTTTTGAGATAAAGAGATTTTGATACAGCCTAATTAAACTATTGCTTTTAGTACCTTTTAGTTTTGAAATAGAGCTGAGTAATGTATCGATTTATTTTTGTTATCGATATTTTACGAAATATCGATTTATGTGCTTTATATTTTTTAGGTGATCTCGCCGATGTCAAGTCCGCCGCCTCAAACCGCGAACACTTTAAATGTACAAAGTTTAAATTTAGCCCAGTTACAGAGCATTCCCGGACTACAAAACGTTCAGGTGCAGCTTCAGGGCTTCGCTCAGCCGATCTCGCTGGCTCTGAATGTGGGTGGGCAAGTATCGACGGGCGCCGGGGCGCCGGGTTTGTTGGTATCCCTGCCCGCGGGCGTCGCGACGCAAACCCAATCCGTGGCGACGCAAGGCACCCAGCAGGCAGTACAGGGCGTGGTATTGAATGCTGCCGGACCGTCGCAGTTAGGTAAGTGTTTTTAGGGCGTCAAGGTTTTTTATGACCTCTGGCTCAAGAATAGTTGGAAAAAGTCGACTTTTCTGTAAGGAAAAATTAGGGTAGTAGATTTGTACATGTTTTTTCTTTATTTATAGCTCACCTTGTAAGTTCTGGTGGTATGAAAAATATTTCCCATCAAAACATAAGGACGGCGTCAGGATCTCAGACATTGCAATTGACTCAGAATAGCCCTCAGTTTCAGCTTATATCCCAGCTGCAGGTAATACACAATTTAATTTAGTTTCCGTTTAAAATGTATTGTTATTTTTATTAGGGATTGACTGATATCGATATAGGTATATCGACAGATTTTGCCGATTATTTGTATTGTATCACATCATCAAATTGAGTTTTGTGTATTTGCCTACACAATATATCGATCGATATCGATATTTAAGTCCCGACAACGATATTCGATAAAAATTGATCATCCTTTTTCTAATTAATATTTTTTTAATTTCAGAGACCAAACCGACAACAGGCCGTACCAAACCAGGCCAGTCTGACATCAAGAACGCTGCAAAGAACACCAATCACCATCAAGATGGCTCCCAATTCAAGTCAGTTGACAGATATACAATTTAATGTCGATAATTGACTATTTTTGTTTAAATTTTATTATTTAAAAATTATGAAAATTAATTTAAAGCTAGTCTCAATCTTGATTTCTCATTCACAATAGTAATATTTATTAAATTGATTATTTATTAACATTCAGTAGTAATTTTGCTAAAATTTGATTTTAAAGAAGACTGAACTCTGAAGCTTTTAACATCACCAGAAGATTTATTAAAGAAAATCAGAAGTTTTGAAGTTGAAGTCAGAAATTAACCGTTTTAAAAAATCTTTAGTTCACAATTTTGTGTACAAATATTTAACCTTCAACATACATTGTATTAAGCGCTATGTAGGGCTGGGTAATGTATCGATATATTCCAGTAATATCGATATGGTTTTTATATCGATATATTTTTCCAGCTCTATGTAAAAATATTAATTCAATAATTTTGAAAAAAAAGCCAATTTAAAACTTTTTTTAGTCGCTTTTTGTACCTTTTGCTTTTTTTTATTTTGTTAAAATAGTCTGTGATAAAAAATAAATTTAAAAAAATCATTCAAGAAGATCAACAAAGAATAACGAGAAATATATTTTTGCTGTGCAGATCAGACGGGTATGGAGACAGTTCAGCACTATCAGCAGCTCTGCCTGAACCAACAGAAAGGCTTGGACGGCGTTTTCGATAAACTGAGACGATCCAGCGGGGAACAACCGCCTTAAGTTCCGACGGTTAGAGTAGGCGAAACCAAGTGATAAGTTTTTTTTAATTAGGATTTGTAAGATCGCATTTTCGAACTGGATGTGCACGGAAACAATATGTGTCGTGTTTACCAGCTGTTTCAAGATTTTTTGTCGAAATCGATGTGTTTGCCCAGCCCTACACGAAAATTAGGCATGGGCAAATATATCGATCAATTCGAGATCAGAATACTTATTACGATTAAAACCAAAGGCTTCTGGAAATACTGTTTTGTCTTCTTGGAAGTCGTTGATCAAGACATTTTAAGTTTTTTATATCTTATTTTCTGTCTCTTATTGAGAGTGCGGACTTACATGGGGTTACAGTATGTGATGTGTTCACATATTTCTTTTCTATGTAAATATTACCAGTTTATTTTTAAAGTTATATAAATTGGGTAAAACTTAATTGGCTGTCAAATCTTAAGTGAAACCTATGCATTATATGGAAACAAATACCCGAGAAGACGGTGTTTATGTAAAGTTTTTGCGTAATTTTTACTTAATTTCTAATTTTTTTTATATCAGCAAATCTCTATGACTCTTTCTTTTATAGTTTCGTAGCTTTCCCGATGGTTTTAAGAAGAACTTCTCTCTAAAACCATTGAAAAAGTGCCATCCTGTACATTTTTTTTATTTTTCCCTACTTGTGACAAGTAGGGATGTCGAAAACACTATCGATACTATCATATGCTCCCAGATAAAATTTCTCGCTTGGAAAGGACCCCTATCGATGCTCTGTATCATACAGAGGTACTTCTCGAATTATCGATAGTGTCTTTCAACGTCCTATCTGGGACATCCCTATGACAACGTGGCTTCGCGTAGTTGTAACTGAATTATTTTGTTAATAAGTTAATTTTTATTTAACTCTTATTTTAAATTAATTAGTAATTTTTGATTATTGGACTTCCTATCACTGTAACACAAACTTTTATACTTAAATTTTTTTTTCTACTTTTTGGTTCAGCTTGCTATAAAAACGTGTTTTTTTTTTTGAACTACACTTTTTTTTCTTATATTTTAGTCTCAAAACAACATCAAAAGTAATCTTAATCAAAACCTCAATTTTCAGCTGCAGCACTGCCAAAAAATTTTTATTTTTAAAAATAATTATCCAATAATCCATTTTTTTCATTCTTCATATAAATTATTTGATGTTTTAAATACTCCTTAAATTATACTCTTTGTACGAACTCTTTGGCTATGCACCATCACACAATCGTTCGCAGCGCGAAATCAATCCTCCTGTTAAAAATAATAAAAAAAATCGCCATAGTATTAAATTGGGCCTTGAGTCGACCAATCAAGGGCGAAATCTTTTACTTTGGGCTGCAGTTGGAGCAGTCTGGTGGATGTTTTTTACCGTATAAAATTGTTTACCTAGGAATAATTTATCAATTAAAGAACTTATTCCCTAAAAATATATTTTTTCGGTCCAAATGGTTTAGAGTTCAGCTTAAGGTAATTTAGTGTTTTGTTTATTTTAAGTGTTGGTGTGAAGATTTCTTATTTATTTAAAACGAATGCCAATGGACGTTCTCTTTTTATTAGGGCGGGCGATTTAATCACTTTCTTATCGTTGTTGGTTGTGGGTATACAGTTACTTTTTGGTATTTTTACGAATTGGTTGTCCGAAATATATATTCTAACAAAATATGAAGATTTTTCGCGTAATATGTCGATTTATTACTTCCCCAGAACTAATGTAAAATGGGTGGATTTTTTTAGATAGTGCAACCGTCGACCCCCGGATCTGTACATCATATACCTGATCAAAGATATTAATGTTGTATTATTGAAAATACCACTGTTTTGAATTATTTATAGACAGTGAAAAATTGAAATATTTAATATTATGTAAATAATGTAGAAAACAATTTACCGGTTTGCAAATACAGGGTGTTCCATTTTAAGTACCGTATAATGCCCGAGTGCAATTAACTAAAAATTGCGATCCCAATTTAAAAAACAAAAAAACAAATGAATTTACTACATATAGTCCAGTAAATAAAGGGATAAAGCTGTAAATAAATCTGTATAGTTTTTCCCGAAAAAAAGTTTATCAACATTAATAGGTGGGAAAAGGCTGAAAATGGCCCTTCAATGGTTTTCCCCTAATATCTACCAAAATATGCAAATTGGAGAATTTTTTTTTAAAACAAAAAATGAAGATCCCTTGTAATCTACAAAAATGGTCCTTATAATTTTTTCGAAAAATCATAGTTTTTTTTGAGATAACGGGGCCCAAAAGTCCCCTCATTTCAGCTGCCGCCTTACCGCTAGAATGGCGCTATCTTCATGGATTCACTTATAAGCGGGCGGACGAATTGTTCCTTTTCTTGGGCAATAATGTATATTTTTTAATTATTAAAGTTCATCAAATGGGAAAACCTGTGGGGGGTTTTGGAAGAAAAGTCCTTAGTTATCGAGAAAAAAAAAAACCCGGGGTAAACAAACCAGACTTAGTGGGATTCTTTAATAAGGTAATCGTGTACACGAAATCACTTTTAGGGCATTTTTTAGTGGTCGGGGCTTTTTTTATTTCGAAAAAACCCAAAAAAATCGGTTTTCAATAAAACACTATTTTACTTCTCCTGCTATTCTCTAATAATATTCATCTTCAAGTTAATTTTTTTAGATTAAAGTAGACACAATAGCGCTTCAAACAACGTCCCACTTGAAGCTAATATTTTTTGTTAAATTTTTAAAATAAAGTACGAAATCAAAATTGTTATTTTTAGTAGCGTAATTTTAGGCAACGAAAAAAAGTTTATTATTGAAAATTTATACATACTTTCTGCGTAAAAAATTGTAGCTAATGTTTAAAAAAATTTTTTAAAAAAAAAATTTTTTAGATTCCTTTAATAGTATTGAGTCAGTGATATTTTTTTAACGGCCAAAGTCACATTTTTGAGCCTTGGCTTACAAAACCGACTACTTGTTTAAAAAAGAAAAAAATTTTTAAAATCCAAAACAGGTGGGTAGTTTTTAAACCCAAAAAAAAATATCAATCATTGTTTTAATTACCCACCTAATTAGTAGGTTTATTCTTTTTTTTTTTTTAGTTGCTGGTAAAGAAAACCCCCCACGGGATTCGTTTTTTTTTGATTATCATTCAAAAATTCATTATTTTTTAAACTTTTTTTGGGGAAAAAAATTGCGGATTTTTTGGGGTTTTTTTAATTTAAAATTTTAAAAAAAAAAAATAGACATACATAAAATATAAACTAGGGCTTCGTTAAACTTTTTTTTAAAAATTTTTTTTTTTTTTTTTCCATATAAAAAAAATATAGATCTATTCTTTGACATGTCTGAATGCTGCTTGAATAAGTGTTGCCAGTTTTTTTGTAATAATTTGTTATTATTGGGGTTTTTTTTTTAAAAAAAAAACTCCAGAAAAAACCAAACAACAACTTTCAAACTATTATCTAGTTCTGGTTGGTTTTTTCCTCGTTAAATTGTAATTTTTTTTTTAAAAAATTGCGCCGTTCTGGTCGGTCATGATTAGTGCTGGTTAGTTAAAGCGGCTTTTTTTTTTCCCCAATTATATTTTTTAACTGGCTTGAATTTCAAATTTTTTTTAATTTTAAAAAAATTTTCCTTATGGAAAGGGGGAAAGTTTTTATTATAAATAATATTATTTCCGTTTAGCAACACTGTAAACGTCTTGAAGTGGTGCATAAAATTTTTTAATGTAAATCGTAAATAGTTAAAATAAAATGTCAAATAATGACCCAATTTTTAAAAAATTTTTTTTTGGGGATTTCTTTTTTAAAACTACTTTATTCGAAATTTTTTTTTCGTATTTTGGCAGCAGCTCTTAATAAAGTTTAAATTTTGGACATTTCTTTAGAAAGTAAAAGATCTATCTGAACATCACTACCAATACTCGCAAAAAGGTAGATATTGTCGAACTATTTTCGGGTAGGTTGGGAAAACCTTTTTCCCCATTTTTGTGCGATTTTTTGTTTCTTTCAGAGATGTAGTGGCTGTAACATAATTTATGATATTTCTCATCAAACGCAAATAAATCTTTATAGCCCCCAAAATTTGATATCATATTAATTCCCCTTTTTATTCCTTTTGGAGCTTTATTACTTTTTTGATAGGTAGCTTTTTTTTCTACCCCCAAAAAAAATTTAGTTCTATGTAAAAAAATAAATACCCCCAAAAATGATTTACAAGGATAAAATTGAAATTCGTATTTTTTTTAAAAACAATATACAGTACATAAACTAATATAAAGGTACCAACTATACTATGGGTTTATAATAATATTTAAATTACTTGTTTAAACAGATTTTTTTTTTAAATTTTATTCTTTTTTTTTTTAAAAAAACCATTTTTTAATTTAAAAATTTCCAAAAATTTAAGGACCGGCGCCACTGTCTGATTGCAAATTATGATAATAGTTTTTTGAATCTGTGTAAGATTTGCGACAGTCTTTATAATATTTTATTTTCATTTTGCCATTTAAAATAACATTTTTTTAACAAATTTCTTTTTCTAGATTGTCCTGCCTTTTTTTTTGCATTTTTTATTAATGATAACAACCCTTGAAAATTGAGGTCTTTGTAAAACAGATTTGTATCCATCATACCCATTTTTTTTTAATAAATTCGCTTCATTGTTTTAAAATTTTAAATACATACAGCACACTTTAAATTTCGACAACCCCCCCTACTAATGTTTTACGCACGCTATCCGCATGCGGGGCCCAATTGGGGGCCCCATAATACTTTTTTTTGTCCGAAAAAAATCGCTGTTGCCAAACGATACCTCTAAAAGGAAAAAAAAATTTTTTAAAAAATTTTTTTATTAATTGGCCCCTATTTTTTTTTGCTGCATGTATGAAAATATTTTCAAAAATAAAAAAAATTTTTCGACTAGTGAAAATTTTAAAAAAAAATATATTTTTGTTTATCTGATTTTTAAAGGCATGAAAGTCAAATTTTTTCCCCCAAAAGTTTTAAGGTTAAAAGCGCTAAAGTTTGAGCTTTAATTTGACACAAAAATTTTTTTGGGGTCTTTGATAATTTTTTAAATTATGGCGGTGGAAACGGAAAAAAAAAATTTTTTTTTTAAATTTAAAAAAAAAAACTTTTTATTTAATTTTTAAAAAATTTAAAAAAACTTTAATTGTTTTTTCAAATATTTTTGGGGAAATTTTTTTATTGCGAAAGGGAAAATTTCCCAAAATAAAAAAAAATACAGATTTATGTACAGCCTTGGGTGCTTTCAGGTTTCAGTTACTGGACCATAAAAGGGTGTTCACAATTTCCAAAACACTTAGTGTGTGATTTATAATTGAGACCTTAATTTTACAAAGTAAATTAACTTGTCATTCTCAATCAAATATTTTTTTGGGGTCAAAAATTTTAAAAAAAAAAAATTTTTTGTTTTAAACTCGTAAAATTTTCGCCTTTTTAAATCAAAATCTAAAATTTCTCTACCGAGAAATGTTATTAAAAAAAATTCTCGTGTCAAACGGGCTTTTTTACATTTACTGTTAAAAAAAAATTGGCTCTTTTTAAACAGGCTTTATTATACATATTTTTTAGTGACTTAAATTGAAACACCCGGGGTTATATTTTTACTTTTAAAAAAAAAACTGCCCATTCCGAATGACTGGTACTTTATTAATTTATCTTTTTAAATTGCCTAGTTGCTTTTTCAGCAGTGGTTTTTTTTAAAAAAAAAAAAATTACGCCGCGCCAAAAAGATTTAAAAAAATTTTTCTTTTTCGGCGAGAAATGTAGGGTTTTTTAGATTTGTGATCTCAAATATTTTATAATAGAATATTATTTTTCTGCACTTTTTTTCAGCCGATTTCTTTTTTTAAAAAATTTTTTTAAAAAAAAAAAAAAAATTTTTTTAAAAATTTTTTTTTTTTAAAAAAAGGGGGAAAAATTTTTTTTTTTTTAAAAAATTTTTTTTAAAAAAAATTAAAAAAAAAAATTTAAAAAATTTTTTTTTTTTTTTTTTTAAAAAAAATTTTTCCCTTTTTGGTTATTTTTTTTTTTTTTTTTTTAAAAAATTTTTTTAAAAAAAAAAAATTTTTTTTTTGGGGAAAAAAAAAAAAAATTTTTTTTCCCCAAAAAAAAGGGAAAAAAAAAAATTTTTTTAAAAAAAAAAATTTTTTTAAAAAAAAAATTTTTTTTTCCCAAAAAAATTTTTAACCCAAAAATTTTTTTAAAAAATTTTTTTTTTTTAAAAAAAAATTTTTTTTTTAAAAAAAAAATTTTTTAAAAATTTTTTGGGGAAATTTTCAAAAAAAATTTTCCCAAAAAATAAAAAAATTTTTTTTTTTAAAAAAAATTTTTTTAAAAAAAAAAATTTTTTGGGTTTTTTTTTAAAAAAAAATTTTCTAAAAAAAATTTTTTTAAAAAATTTTTTTTTTTAAAATTTAAAAAAAAATTTTTTAAAAAGGGTTTTTAAAAAAAAAAAAAATTTTTTTTTTTTTTAAAAAATTTTTTTAAAAAAAAAAATTTTTTTTTAAAAAATTTTTTTAAAAAATTAAAAAATTTTTAATTTTTTTTTTTTTTTTTTTAAAAAAAATTTTCCTTTTCCAAAATTTTTTTTTTAAAAAAAAAAAAAAATTTTTTTTTTAAAAAAAAATTTTTTTTTAAAAAAAATTTTTTTTAAAAAAAAAAATTTTTTTTTTTAAAATTTTTTTTTAAAAAAAAAAAAAGGGGGTTTTTTTTTAAAAAAAATTTTTTTTAAAAAAAAATTTTTTTTTTCCCCTTTTTTTTTTTTTTTAAAAAAAAATAATTTTTTTAAAAAAAAACCCCAAAATTTTTAAAAAAAAAAATTTTTTTTAAAAACCTTTTTAAAATTCCCTTTTTTTAAAAAAAAAAATTTTTTTTTAAAAAAGGGGAAAAAAAAAAAAAAATTTTTTAAAAAAAAAAAATTTTTTTTTAAAAAAAAACCAAAATTTTTTTAATTTTAAAAAAAAAAAATTTTTTTTTTAAAAAAAAATTTTTTTAAAAAAAAATTTTAAAAAAAAAATTTTTTTAAAATTTTAAAAAAAATTTTTAAAAAAAACCCCCAAAAAAACCAAAAAAAATTTTTTTTTTTTTAAAAAAAAAAAAATTTTTTAAAAAAAAAAAAACCCAAAAAAAAAAAAAAAATTTTTTTTGGGGGTTTTTTTAAAACCCCCCCTTTTTTTTTAAAAAAGGGGGGGGAAAAATTTTTTTAATTTTTTAAAAATTTTTTTTAAAAAAAATAAAAAAATTTTTTTCCCCCAAAAAAAAAAAAAAATTTTTTTTCCCTTTTTTTTTTGGCCCCCCTTTTAAAATTTTTTTTTTTTTTTTTCCCCCTTTTTTTTTGGGTCTTTTTTTTTTTTATAAGTTGTGCAGCTTTTAATATAATTATACCGTTAAGGTTTCGTTGTACATATAATTTTTTAAAAAATTTTTTTATTTTTTTGGGTTTGGGGAAAAAAAAAAAAAAAAAAAAAAAAAACCCCCCAAAAATTTTTTTCCCGTTTAAAAAAAAGGGAAATTTTTTTTTAAAAGGGGTTAAAAGAAATTTTTTTTTGGTTTTGGGTTTTTTTTTTTTTTTAAAAAGGGTTTTTTAAAAAAAAAAAAAATTTTCCGGGTTTTTTTTTTTAAAAAAAATTAAATTTTTAAAAAAAATAAATTTTTTTTTTTTTTAAAAAAAAAATTTTTTTTAAAAAAATAAAATTTTTAAAAAAAAATTTTTTTTTTCCCCCTTTTTTTTTTTTAAAAAAAAAATTTTTTTTCCCCTTTTTTAAAAAAATTTTTTTTGCCTTAAAAATTTTTTTTAAAAATTTGGGGGGAAAAAAATTTTTTTTTTTTTTCCAAAAAAATTTTTTGGGGGAAAAGGGGTTTTTAAAAAAAAATTTTTTTTTTTTTTGGGGGAAAAAAAAAAAATTTTTTCCAAAAAAAAAAAAATTTTTTTTAAAAAAAGGGGGTTTTTTAGGGAAAAATTTTTTTTTTTTTTTTTTGGGGGGAAAAAAATTTTTTTTTTTTTTTTGAAAAAATTTTTTAAAAAAATTTTTTTTTTAAAAGACCCCAAAGGGGGCCCCAAAATTTTTTTTTTTTTTTTTTTTTTAAAATTTTTTCCCCCTTTTTAGCCAAAAAAATTTTTTTTTTTTTTTTCCCCTTTTTTTTTTAAAAAAAAACCCCTTTTTTTTAAAAAAAATTTTTCCCCAATTTTTTTTAAAAAATTTTTTTTTTTTTTTTGGAAACAAAAAAAAAAAATTTTTTTTTAAAAAAAACCGGGCCCCCTTTTTTTTTTTTTTTTTAAAAAATTTTTTTTTTTTAAAAATTTTTGGGGCCCCCTTTTTTTTTTTAATTTTTTTTTTAAAAAGGGGGGGGTTTTTTTTTTTGGGGTTTTGGGGGGTTTTTGGGGGTTTTTTTTTTTTTTTAAAAATTTTAAAAAAAGGTTTTTTAAAAAGGGGAAAAATTTTTTTTTTCGGGTTTTTTGGATTTAAAAAAATTTTTTTTTTTGGTTTTTTTTTTTTTTCCGGGGGAAAAAAAAATTTTTAACTGAAGCCCCTTTTTCCAAAATTTTTTAAATTTTTTTTAAAAAAATTTTTTGGGAAAAGGGGAAAAAATTTCCCCCCTTTTTCGGTTTTAAAAGGGCTTTTCTGGTTTTGGGGGGAAATTGTTCCTTACTGGGCAATAATGTCATTTTTAAACATTCAAATTCATCGGGAAAGGGGAAAAACCTGTATCTTTCATATGGGTTTTTTTTCCATTCTAAATTTTTTTAGAATATTTAAAAAAGCGGTCATTTTTTTTTCACAATTTTTTAAGAGTATCCCATTAATTTATTGATATTTTTTGAAAAACTGATTTGTTATTAACATTTCTTTTTTATAATAAGACCTTAGCAAGTGTTCAATGATCCCAGAAAATTTCCTTCACCATCTTCCTTGCGTTTTGATAAAAAAATGTTTTGCCCATCTGCATTTTTTAGCCGTTTAAGGTATGTTTCCTTCCACGCGGCCGCCGCATTCGGCTAACGCACTACGTTAGCCACAAAGCACTCCTACTCATGTTTTTAAATGTGCCTGGGGCCCGATTCTGTAAGCAAATTTTTTGACATTCCTTTTCTCTATCGCTTTCGAAACAGTGACAAACTTATGTATTACCTTTAAGGGCAACAAGGACATGTGATCCTTATTTTGACTTTCCCTTTCCTTATATTTTTACAGAATCCCAGCTCTGGTTTGTTCCGAGCGGCCGTCGTATGCGTCCGCTGTCAACGACTGCGATTGATGCGATTGGACTGCTGAAGAAGCAGTGTAGCCGCAGTCGTGTGTGCGTTTGATATTTTGTTTGTGTTGTTTTGTATGGAATGTCCGGTTTTTTTTTTTAATTGTCGAAAATTAAAACTTTGTTTTTTAAATAAGGTACTGGATTTTTTATTACGTATTTTAAGATCTCAAATCCAATGATGTTTCGTACTTATTCGAAAAAATCAGTTTAATGTTTTCCCAAGATCCTGCCAAAAATATATTGTCTGACTCTATCTAACATATGGTTTCTTTCTATTTACAGCTTTGGGTACTTTCAGGTCTTTATTTATCAGATCAATCGTATGGCTTATCTAAGCATCTATGTGCACCTTTAAACATACTTTTTATAAGGATTTTTTTGGCATTTGATAACGTTTACTTCTGTAAAAAATAAACTAATCTGTAGATCAACAAATTTTAAATGTGAATATATTTATAACAGTGAATATTTGTACAAAATGTAAAGACAATAGTTAATAGATTTCATTTTACTTAAAAAAAAAAAAACCGATTTTGTGATCAAAGTAATAACTTAACAAAATTTGATGTATTTTTTTTTTGATAAATATTTACGTGAAAATTTTACTGGTAGCCAATAGACATACCAATGTAACAAAACCATTTCGACATGTTTTAGTCTTATACTGGGTGTTCTGTTGATACGGGACTTCACTAAAACTAACTGTTAATATTAAATAATTATTATTTTTTATAATTCTTATTGAAAATCGGTTCTTTGTCTTTTATTTTAACCATTTTTTTAATCGAAAAATATATTTTGTACTGATGGATGGTGTAAAGTGTAAAATTTGGATGGTACAATTGATTTTAGAACACTCTGTATTTTTTTTGTCATAATTTTAGTTAATGCAAAACTGCAAAAACTATACATACGTTGTTGTGTAATTGAATATTATAGTTAATAAATTTTTTATAAAATTTAACCTGTGTTTTCGTTTTAAAATTAGTTTTACACATACGAAAACTATAGGTTTTTGAGAAAAAAAAAAAAATATATATATATATATATATATATATATATATATATATATATATATATATATATATATATATATATATATATATATATATATATATATATATATAAAACAGGGTCTTTCAAAAACAGGGTTTTGCAATCTTTCCCATTACTGAGATACAGGGTTTTGAAAATTAAAAAAATATTAGGTATTTCTTAAAAATCTAAAAACTCTAGAGGTATTTGGTTAAAACTTTGATTAATTATGTGATGCATCGCCGATTTCGAGGGATTATCATAACATAACCTGCGAAGGTGAAAGTTTATACTTTTAAGAAATTTTTACTTATTTAATAAAAACACGTTTAGTTTTAAAAAAGTTACTGTTTATTTTGCTCACTAAGTGCAGTATTAATAAGTTCTTTAACACTATTTGCCCTATTTTTACTCTTCTCTATACAATCCATCATTTGCTCTTCCGTAAGAGGGCTTCCTCCTGGCTTATGTACACAACACAGTTCGTCGTTTTTTATGACAATCGTAACAGTACCAGTGCACAAATTTTCTTCTTCCACAGTTGGATCAGTCAAAATTATTTTACTAAAAGAAATAATACAGTGTTCATTATACATGGGTTTGGTAAATAATACCAATATATATATATATATATATATATATATATATATATATATATATATATATATATATATATATATATATATATATATATATATATATAAAAAACAGTAGACCCACCGTACTGCGAACATAGGAGGGTCCGGGAAAAAGGATCCCCCCAAAATTCTAAAATACCAATAATAATGGGGGCCCTTTTTGCACAAAATAAATGTTTATAATTTCTATGTAGTTCGAAAAGGGGGGTCTAAAATTGCGTGTGTAAATTATATCCCGGATAAATAAAGTTTTTTAAAATTTTTTTCCCAAAAAAAAAAAGTACTAAAAATTCAAATTTTCTAAAACGATTCTGATTGGATAGCGTCATCACTAGGTAATAATTTGCCAAATCTCCTTTTTTAAATTTTTAAAATTGTTTAAAAAAAAACTTGAAATACCTATTTGATTTGTGGGGATGAAAAAAGAAACTCGTGAAAAAAATCTCTGCTCGTATTACTGTCATAAAACTGATAAAGAATACTTAAAAAAAAAGGGACCTTCACAAACAAAAAAAAAAAAGGTTGAAGATAACCTTTCAGGATCACGTCCCCCTGCTTGAAGCCATAGATTCCTTAAAGCCTTATCAGATGGGAACTTGAACAAAAGTCTTTCCGGCATATTAATAGACGTATTTTTGCAATGAGTAATTATACACCAACGGAAAAATTTTTCTCATTTTGAGACACAACCAAAAAAACCAATACAAATCACACAGAACAAGAGCAACGAAAAAAAGAAAAAAAATTGAAAAAACGAGGTTATAAAACCGCCCAGTTCAATGCGTACATCTAGTGTACATCTCCACTGTGTCATTGTACCAATGCCAAAAATTGTACAAAAAAGGGGTATTTGGCAACGCAGACCTTTTTCCTATAAATGACGTCATTTATAAATAACCTAACAAAAAACTTTTTTTGCGGGACCTTTTTTCGAAGTTATTAAATCGAAATATCGGAAAAAAAACGAATTAAAGAAAAAGAAGTAGTAGGTTTTGAAGAACGGTCTATAATAGTAAACGACATCTTTAAAAAAAAAAGTGCAAGGACCCTATTTTGTGGCTTGCATCTCAACTTCCGTCTCGTTTTCTCAGGGGGGCTTTTTTGGGGGTTTGGACTGGTGGGGGGTGCGGTGATAAATTCGGAAGAATTACCCCGTCCAGTTTAGTTGTTTTTACGTTTTTATTTTCAGTAAGAGGATGCAGTGTTCGATCTGATTTCTTATCAATCATAAATTTAAAATTAGTTAAAAAAAAAGTTTTTCCTAATAAAAAAATAATTTTTTCAAATAAATAATGGAACGTTGAAGATATTTTTAAGAAAATAATTTAATGTGCATTCATAGAATAAAAAAAGAAAAACTCTTTCAAGTTATCAAAGATGATCAAATAAACCACCTTCTTGAGCCAAACAATAACCAAGATTGTCATAAAAACGCCTTCTGACATTTGCTTAATGTTAAGGGTAATAATCCTAAATTCCCAATTCCCAAAATTTTTAATTGGGAATTTTTTTTAGATTATTAGCCCTATTCTCCTGGAAAACATAAATTTAATTTTACGTACCCCCAGAGAAAAAAATCGTTGGGTGAGACCATGAAGGGAAAAAGTCGATTCATCAGTAAAAAAAAATGTTTCTTATAAAATTTTCATTGTTATTTTTCATTTCCATTACAGTTTCAAAAAAATTTCCTTCGTCTAAAATGATCATCAGGGAAAATTTCATTGGTTTTTTTTACTTTGTAGGATCGGTATCAATTTTTTCAGCACTCTTTCCACTGATCTTCTGCTCAAAAAAACCTGTCCTGCAATTGTATTAATGGAAACTGTAGGATTTTTAATAACACTTGCCACTACCATAATTTGTGTCATTTCCTTTTGTTGTTTTTTTTTTTTAGGCACTTTTTTCAAGTTTATGTTTTCTTGGAGTTAAACAACCAAATGTCAGAAAGTTTTTAATGATTCGGTAAATAGTGGAAATCGGGGGGTCGGCCTGGTTAGAAATAAATTATTAAATAATTCCCCGATTCCCCTAACAGGATTTCCACGGTGATTCCATTCAATAATTTAAATTTTGTCTTCCAGTTCGTAAACATCCATTATTAATAACTATTTAAAAAAAAAATTTTTTGGGCGAAAAATCGAAAAGTACAACTATTACTGTCGAGCGTTCGATACTAAAGAACTATTTCAGAAATAAACGTATTGAATCGGGCTAAACAATGCGTGCGGCGTTTTTAGGTACATCCAAAATCGTCTAGGATCGTCCTATGTTCGCAGTCTTGGGTTTACTGTATATATATATATATATATATATATATATATATATATATATATATATATATATATATATATATATATATATATATATATATATATATATATATATATATATATATATATATATATATATATATATATATATATAACAGTTTTCAAAAAAGTCTGGAATATTGCTAATATCTTCCAAGCCGCTCGCAATTTTTCGACGAAAATTTAGCTGGCAACACAATTTTAAAAAAAGCGTCAGATAAATGTAATTTCACTTTCCAAAGTATGCAGGGAAAGCCAAAAAGTAGTATCAACTTAGGTTTTTTAAATGGAAACCCCTGTATATTTTATGTATTCGAATAGATCTTTTCAAGCCAATTTCAACGGTATACAGTTTTATTTGTTTATCTGTCAAACTGATCGAATTATACGATTTAAAATTTTTCGAATAAGCTATAATTTCTTCAAAGCACTTGAGAGCTAATTTTAAATAGGAACATAAAAACAAAGTAAATTATGTAGATGTTTCAACTTTAACAGGTTTTATTTCTTTAAAACGACAAGTTTTAATAAACGACCAAAAACATAATTCCAAACTGAAATTTTACAAACGGAACACGTCTTGCAGTAAAATTAGATTACACTACTTTATCAAATGTTCAAATTTGTCTGCCATTGTTAGCTAGACAATATCCAAGCCTGTCCCTAATTCTCGTAACAGGTTATCAAAAATATTCCAACAACCCACGCATTTGATTTCTAATTTTTTTTTTTAAGTGATCAATGTTTTCCGGCCTATCTTTATAAACTTTATTTTTTAAATCCCCACAAAAAAAAAAGTCCAAAGGATTTAAATCCGGAGACCCGGGCAGGCCATTCAATAGCGCCCCTTCCCCCTATCCACCGATTTGAAATTCTCGGTTCAGGAACTGATGCACCTGCAAACCAAAATGTGCGGGAGCACCATCTTGTTGGAACCAAATGTCTCTTCTATTTGGATAGGATTTCTAACTGTGGAATGACATGTTCACGCAATAATTCCAAATAAAGTTCTGATGTAAGATTTCTCGCAATAAAAAATGGTCCGATAATATTATGACCTATGATACCTGCCCAGACATTCACTTTTTTGTGGTTTTTTGCGTTTTGTGCTTGGGCCATCCATCGGGATTGACGAGACAATATCTACAGTTATGTCTGTTGACAATACCATGAAGCATAAACGTAGCTTCATCAGAAAAAGAATATTTTGAGAAAAATTATGCTCAGCATTGCACCTCTCCATCATAATTTCGCAGAACTCTGCACGTCTATCGAAATCATCCTCTGTAAGTTCCTGAACCAAATTAATCTTAAACGGACAAATTTTTTTCACTTCAAATTTTTGACAGACGGGTAGTAACATTATGATCCAGTCCATATTGGCAAGCGATTAGTGGGATTCTCTTGAACATGCAGTAAAATATCTATTGCCGTATCACCACCAGTAGCTGTTTTCGGTCGGCCTGATTTGGGTCTGTGATTTACACTTCCGTTTCGTTAAATTTCTTAAGCAATTTCTTAAAACGATTGAGTAATTGCGGGTCGATTCGGATAAATATGATTAAATAAATCACACACTTCTGCTTGTGATCTCTTGCGACCCACCTTATCCAATCATCATAAGTATCTCAATTTCTCTTTTTCAGTTAAAGCAATCGTTCTACTAATTAAAATGACTACTGTTGTAATTAGAATTGGCACAAAATGTCATTTAAGTCAACTGACATTAACAGATAAGTACCTGTATAGGCCGGAAAACATTGATCACTTAAAAATCAAAATTAGAAATCAAATGCGTGATCAGTTTGACAGATAAACACATAAAACTGTATACCATTGAAATTGGCTTGAAAAGATCTATTCGAATACATAAAAATATACAGGGGGTTTTATTTAAAAAAACCTAAGTTGATACTACTTTTTGGCTTTCCCTGTATACTTTGGAAAGTGAAATTACATTTATCTGACGCCTTTTTTAAAATTGTGTTGAGCTAAATTTTCGTCGAAAAATTACGAGTGGCTTGGAAGATATTAGCAATATTCCAGACTTTTTTGACACACTTTTTTTTTTTTTTTTTTTATATATATATATATATATATATATATATATATATATATATATATATATATATATATATATATATATATTAAAATTTACTAATACAGAGGTTTAAACTTTTGAGGCATGGTGCATTTTCAGAGGAACAATATTGGATTTAGAGTGATGTCATTTAGTCATTTAATATTTCATATTCTTTTCAGTAAACCCTTTTATTTGATACCCATACCATGGAAGTAGTCCAGTCACTAAGGGTTTTGCCTCCAAATTCTTTATAACTAAACAGGGTTGTAAAAAATCATGATTTTTAAAAAAAAAATCAAAAATCGCATTTTTTTTTTAAATCATGATTTTTTTGTTTTTTTTGTAAATAGCACAATCGAAGTTTGTAACGTGTCCTATTCTTAAACATTCTCCATCCCTAATTTTTCGTTTTTTATAAACCTTATTTAAAAATTTACCGCGAGAAAGCACTTGCACTTTCTTAAATTCGTCAGAACACGAGATTTACCGGTCTACTAAAAGGGAGGAAGCGGACGGGCATTGTTTTTAAAGCAACTGAAAATTTTGATATTGTGTAAAATATAAATATATTTTTTGAATATGTCGTTTCGAAGGTGGTAGAAAGAAAGACCTTATCTGGCAGTTTTTCAAAGAAAAATCGGGGAAAGCGGAGGGAAAACCGGGATGTCGCCTACATGTAAAAAATGTAATTTGAAATGAAGGATTGGGGAGAGGATGAAAAAGCACGGGAAAAATGTTAATGAAGACATCGATTTCTACGAATACTTAAGTGACTCGTCATTCTCGTCAACGTTATCACAATCACAATCAGTTTTAACCGTAAGTACCTTTTTATTATTTTTATTTTTAAAAATGGTTGAAATATTTTTCCCAAATTTTATGTTTGGAAATTTTTAAAAACTTATTTTTACAAAATTGATCAATTGTTTGGGTTTCTGTGCACTTTATGTGTCACGAATTTCACAATTTTTAAAATGTTTGGAATGATACGTTTTTTTAACACTAAACACTATTTGCAAAAAAATTTGGATGAAAATATTTTATGAAAAAATACAAATTTTTTTTAATTTTTATCAAGTAACTATTGGGATGTACTGACAACACAACAACTTTATTTCTCAAAAGTGGCTATTCAACGATTTTTTATTTTTTGCTTTAATTAAATCGATTCTATTTGACGGGCTCTATCAAACCAAACTAGAAAAATTATAAAATTCCCTGACACATAAAGCGCACCAGACCCAATTTTTTCAGATACTTTACATACATCTATCATCTATGGACAATTGAAGCCTCATATTGTTTTTTTAATTGCAGGTACAACGTACTTCAAGCATAAATACGTCACAATTCAAACTGAACAAAACTTTCAGCAAGCAAGTACGTCGCACTCAGTTTCCCTTCAATCCAGTAAACAAAAAAAAAGAAAATAATGTAATACTGACATTACTGACACAACTTCTTCTGGATCTCTGATGTCTTTTGTTGTACGTACTAGTAAGCCTGCCAAAAATGAAATTGATAAGCAGATTGCCAGAGCCCTCTATGCAACTAATAACAGTTTCATCTGCCTGGAGCAATCCGAAGTTAAGAAAGCTATAGCACTACTGCGACCTGGATATGTACCGCCCAGTCGAAACGATGTGTCAGGCAGACTGCTTGATCAAATATATACCGAAGAAAGAAGCAAATGTTTTAAGGGGTTGTCTAGAAGTAACGTTTGTCTTTCACTCGATGGATGGTCTAATGTGCATAATAATCCCATAGTATGTGCAACAGTTACTGCAGAAAATGGCTCCTCCTTTCTATTCGACACTGTAGATACAACTGGGCATCCACATACATCCGACTACCTAACAGAAATTGCAGCAACCCTTATAAACAAACTAAAAACCGAGTATTATTGTACAGTGAGTAGTTTCGTGACAGATAATGCAGCTAACATGTCTGCAATGCGAAATGAAATAAAGGCATCTGATAAATTCAATGTAATAGCATATGGCTGTGCTACACATATACTAAATTTATTATGTAAAGATTTGGAAATCGTTGATTATGCCATACCTAGTGATGTTCGATGGAACTCGCTTGCAGACTGCTTGCAAGTATTTACCGAATCATGGCCCATACTTTTTAGAATCAGTGAAGAACACAAAGAAAAAATTGACAGTATTATCAGGGAAAAAATTTCAAACATTCATTTAAAGAGAAGTGCTGAAGATTACCTCAAAATTCTTAAGCCAATTTCCATTGCTATAGATAGGTCGCAAAAGACCACGCCACTATTTCAGATGTTGTAGGGCAATTTAAAATATTAGAAGATTACTTTGAAGAAACTAATCTGACATTACATCAACTGCAAAAATTTAAAAATCGAGTATAATATTCTAACCCGTATATTTCTGGCATTTCTTATCGACAACGAAAACCAAAGTTTGACATATACTGAAAAAATATTGCATTACAAACTGCAAAAAAACTGTATCCAGATAGTGGTTTATTACCACTAATCATCAAGTTTCTTGCCAAATCAGAGCCTTTTAACGATATTATGTTTCAAGATGATATCCTGAAAAGCGTAAAACCTACTTGACTGGTGGAAATCACAACGAAACGCAGATATTATTGAAAAAGAACTTCCCATAATTACACAACTGCTCTGTGCAGCTGCTTCTGTCTGCATCAGTAGAGAGGATATTCTCAACATTTGTTTAGTGCACTCTAAACTACGCAATCGATTAGGTACTGAAAAAGCTGCCAAACTAGTGTTTCTTTACAAATATTACAATTAAATTTGTTTTTTGTTTTGAATATTTTCTGCAATAATACTTCTATCTATGTGTTCTTGTGTTCTTGTAATAAATTAATTTACTATACTAACGAAATTTATTTTTGTTTCGATTTTTCTTCATAACCCAAATTATTTTTTTTATAATTTTTATTTTTGATTTTAATCATGATTTAAATTTTAAAAAATCAAGTGATTAAAATCAATTGATTTAAATCCTTGCAACCCTGTAACTGAATCAATTTGAAATTTTGTGTGTTGATAATTAAGTACTTTAGAAACAAAAGTCACATAGTGCAGATATGCGCTGCCACCCCGGGGGTGTTTGCTACCCTTTCTAGAGGGTGGTAATTTTTTCACCCAAAATAAAAAAATATTTTTGAACAGTTTTGTATTAATAACTCCAAAACTAAGGGTTTTACGAAAAAAAGTGTAATGAACAAAATTAAAGCTTATAAAAAAATAAAGAGACTTGCTTTTTGTGAGTATTGTGAGTAAAATGTAAACTGAGATATGGCTTGTCAAAAAAAATAATTTTTTCTTTGAATCCTTGAACCCAAACATTTCGCTTCAAATAGCGGCAAACGGGTACATTTTTCGAAAAAAACTCATGGAACTTTTTAAAGAGCTTGAAAAAACCTTTAAAATAAGTACTAGTAAAAGTTTTTTGCATAAGATTTACGTGAGATACGAGCATAAAAAGGATGGATTTCCCGAATTTTTGTAAAAAAGCGCATTAAAGTTAATGTCATGTTCGTTAGGATTGAAATTAGTTGTATTTCTTTTACAATTTACTTTATTTTGGTGATGTTCATAAGATCCAAAAGCTTAGCCACATTAAAATGTCTAGGTTTAAAAAAAACATAATTAAAATATATATATTTTTTGTAAATATAAAAAAATATTTTTAATTAAATAACTCGAAAACTATCAAAGCTACGTAAAAAATGATATAATACAAAAATGTAGGCTTTTTCCTAATTACAATTTTGGTTTTTCTATTTTTGCTGTAACTTAAAAAATAACGGAGATATAGCTGGTTGAAGCTTGTTTTATAGCGCATGGAGCAGCTGTCTCCGGCCTTTTGGCCCTTGACTGTTTAAATATGAAGGACTTTAGAGAATTCTTACTATCATAGCCTTAAAGCCCATTAAATTTTCTTTACAATTTTTTTTGGGTGAATGTTGCAGAAAATTAACAAATTTTTTAAAAAAAACTAATGATTTTTAAAAAAAATTTTGGAATATAAAAAAATTCTTATTTTGGGATTTTATGATTTTTTTTAAATTTATTTTTTGGGTATTATAAGGGTTAAACGTTGCAATTATAATAAAAGTTTTTAAATTTAAAAAAAATTTAAAAAAGAATGCACACTAAAAAATTTTAAATCGTAAAATATATGTTAAATTCATTTTAAAAAAAGGGGTATTGAAGGGTTGAAATATTAATCCTTATAAAAAAAATTTTTTTGTTATTTTTATAAAAAATTTTTTTTTAAAGGTTTTCAATTTTAAAGGGGTTTGAAAATTGTGAATTTTAATTTTTATTTAAAAAAAACAAAAAAATTGTAAACAAAATTTTTTTAAAAATACAATGATTAAATCTGATTTTTTTTAATTTTTTTTTAAAAAAGGGTAGTTTTCACCCTTAAAAAAAAAGCTCCCTAGAGCGTTTGTGACTTTGAAGTGAAGGGTAAGTTTTATTCAAATTTTCAAAAAATTATGCATTAAAAAAATTCGAGGTAAGACTTTTCCCCCATATGGATAAAGTGTAAAAAAAACTAACCACCAGTATAGTATAACTTACTCATCAAAATGAAATTAGAACGGGAAAGGGGCACATTTATAGGTTTTACTTTCCCAAATTCATTTTTCTACCCAGGCGGGTCATTCAATTTGAGGAATGTAAAAAAAAGGGGCCTTAATTTTTCGTTTTAATAAAAAAAATTTATCGAAAATCTGATATCTGTTAAGTATGTTAAATTACAAAAAAAAATAATTGTTCACCTGATTTTAAACATGCCAATAGTGCTATAACGCAGGCATCCCCAAGAACCATCATATCGAGACAGATGATGTCTGCATACAAACACCAAGCGATTTTGTCAGGGAATATACACATTCCTCTAAATTTATACAGCTAAAATTAAAAAAAAAATTTGTGTTTTTTTTTATAGCAAATAATATTTTCTTTTGAGATTATTCATCAACCCCCTTTTGGGTTAAAAAAACAAATTTAATTTTATTATTAGTATTGGTGTTAATTTTAAAGAGTGGTGTCAACCAGCTTATTTTTTTGTGGCATGTAAATTTAATTGAACATTTTAATTTTAAAAAATTTAAAACAAAAAAAAAAATTTCTTTTAAAAAAAAAAAAATTTATTTTAATTTTTTAAAAAAAAACCCCTTTTAAAACTACAAAAAATAAAGCCCACCGGGGGGTTTTATTTCAAAATTAAAATTTAAAACCCCACAAAAAGGGCCGGTTTTAAAATTTGGAAAGTTGGGGGCCTTAGGTAAAAACCCCCCTTTTTGGGGGGTAATTTAAAACCCAATTAAAAAAATTTTTTAAAACAAAATTGCCCAAATTTTTTTTTAACACCCAAAAACGTTGTTTTTCCTTTTGATGGGGCCCCCCAAAAACCCAAAATTTTCTTTGGCCCCAAATGGAAAAAATCTTCAATAGCGGGAAAAAATTTTAAATTTTCGGGAAAAAATTTAAAAAATAAAAAATCCATTTAAAAAAAAGGGAAAAAATTTTTTTTGGTTGTTTCCATTAAAAATATGGTTTTTTCCCAAAAACATAAATAAAACTTTTTAAAAAATTTAAAAAAAATTTTTTGGAAAAAACCCCCAAAAAAAAAAATTTGTGTATTTAGTAAAGGGGGCCCAAAAACAAAAAGGCCAAAAAAAAAAAGGGGGGGGTCTGTTTAAAATTTTGGGGGTTTTTCCCCCAAAAATAAAGGAGGGGGAAAAAATGAAAGGGTGTCCTTTTTCCCCTTCCCCCAAGGCAATGTCCCCCAGAAGGAAAATGGGGAAAAAATTCTTTTGCGGGGTTTTAAAAAGTCCTTTTTTTAAACCCCTTTTAATAAAATTTCTTTTAGTGAGGGAAAAATTTCCCGGGGGCGAATGGTTTTCCCCCCCAAAACTTTGAAAAACCAAGAAAAACCAAAAAGGCTTTATAAACAAAGGTTAATTTAATTCTGAAAAAAAAAAAAAAAAACTTTAAAAACCTTATTTTTTTGTTGACGGAAAAAAAAACCCTTTTTTTAAACCCTTAGAAAATGATTTTCCACCCCTTCCTTTTTAAAAAAAGGTTTTTCCCCCTTTTTAAAAAAAAAAAAACAAACCCCCTTTGTTAAAGCCCAAAAAATTTCCTTTTTTTGTAAAAAAAATTCCCCCTTACAAAACAAACTAAAAGGTTGGGGGGGAAAAAAAATACTTGAATTCTTTTACAAAACACTGAAAAAAAAAAAAATTTGCTATAAAAGGTCGAATTTAAAATTTTAATTCAAATAGTTTTTTAAAAACCTTTTTGCAAAATTCCAAAAAATTTTCGTTTTTCTTTTTTTTTTGCATACTTCTAAAAAAATTCCTTTGGTTTTCCACTTTTAAACGTTTCGGGGAAGACAAATAAAAAATGGCCAACCAAAAACCACATTCACAGTTGATAGCTAACATTCAAAAAAAAACGCCCTGAGAGAGATCCAGCAAGAGAATCGTGAGCTAAGAATCTTTACAAGACTACCGTTCTCTGGAGCATATTATGACAAAATACAGAGAGCCACCAAAAGAGTTTTAAAGGGGGCTAGAATAAATTTTAAAAGGAAATAAAAAAATAGGAACATATTATTTTTTTGTTGAGTCATAAAACCCGAGATCAAAAAATTTTTGGGAATTTTCTTTTTTAGGCATTACAAGATCGAGATATCAGTAATTATAAAGCAACAGGCTAAAAAAAACCAGGAGATGGCAGCCGTTATAAAAAAACAGCTTCAATGAAAGATAGGGATCTTGGTTTGAAAAATTGTTTGACTGAAAGCAGAAAATCAGGTATTTACCCAGTAAAAACCCAAAAAAAAAATTTCCAACCCAAAAAATTTTGGGGCCCCTAAATTATTTTTTTTTTCTTCAATCAATGTCCCCCTTTTCCCAATCACTCCTTTATAGTTTAGCTGAATAGTATAATTCTATATAATTTTTTATTTTTTAACCAGCCGGGGAAGTTTAATTTGGAAAAAAACATTGCAGATATCTGTTTTATAAGACAAACTTATCTTGTATTGGGGCGCCAAAAACCTTTCCATTTTAATCCCTCCAAAATCAGTCAGGGCCCTTCGCAAAAAAATTGTCCTGCTCACCTGTTACAATGAGGTTTTTTTTTTTTCAAATTTCCAAAAATTTAAGTCTTGTGCAAATAACTCCTTTTCTCTGAATGAAAAAAGAAACTTTTATAAATAGAAAAATTTTATTTTATTATTTTATTTTCGGGTTTAAGAGTTACTCCATATATCTAAAAAAGAACTTAGTCAACACCGAAGACAAAAAAATCCAAACCAATCTTATAATATTTTAAATTTTTTTTTTTTAATTAATTTTAAGGGGTTAAATGTTGTTTGTTTTTTTTTTTAAAATTTATTATAGTTAGTTCTATTTTTTTTTAAATTTTTTTGGTTTTTTACCCCACCCTTGGTGGTAATTTTTTAATTTTTTGGTCGTGTAAATTTAAAAAATCAGAAAAAATTAAATTTTTTTTCCCAAAAATAATATTACTGATCTTTACTTACATTGTCTTTAAATACACTGCTCAAAAAAAACGAAAAATTTTTAAACCATTTGTTATTTTAAACATTAATTTTTTTTAGATTATTTTTCAAAAGCGGTAGAAGCACTAATTCACCTGCAATTTTTTAGTTAAGTTTATTGTAGAAGTTTTTCTGTAAAAATTGTTTTTTTTTTTTTTTCAAAAACCAAAATTTTTTAAAAATTTAAGGTTTTTCATCAATTTTTATAAAACTGCTTTAATTAGACTAAAAAAAATTTAAAAAATTTTTTAAAAAAAAAATTCTTTTGGGCAGTGATAGCTTTAGAATTTCAAAATTTT